>PGTU02002569.1:7500-23033 GCA_002896215.2 Cicer echinospermum
TTTGAAGACTTGAAGGACTAGTGTCCAATCCCGGCCGATGCAGAGTAGTCCCTTTTGGGCGGCACTTCCTCGTAGGGAACTACCAATTGTCCTTCTTTCTTGTGGTGGAACCTGGGATTCACCCTCCTAGAAGTTATTCTCGCCAAAACAAAAAAAGACATCTTGAATTTCCCACAAGAGTCAAACTATAATTGTATCCGACTCATATGGCGGCGGGGGCTGCGTTCCCCTCTCTTTCTGCTGTATGGGGAATGCATCGGTCGGCTATGTCCCTGGACCTCCTGGCTTCCCTGTCACGTCCGAACGTAATCAGAGAAGACCTGCCCAAGCACCACCTTGTGATCATAAAGAAGAATATCCAATACAATCACAGGAAAGAGTACCCGAAAAAAACCGTAACGTATCTGGGTCGTACGCCCGGAACAGTCGTACAATTTCGGCGATTCAAAAAGGAGTATATCCCTCTCCCTTAGTGTCTTTCCACTTCCCTCGTTCAGGAAAAAACCCTTCGCCTAATTCTTTTGAGTCCCGGCCTGGTTTTTCCCCACTAACCAATTACGTTACGACCACTGAACAAACTTGGTTGACGAACATGGTTTATGCGCCGCTAATGTAGCGGCTTGTCGAGCATTTGACAAACTCACACCATCCATCTCAAATAGGACTTGTCCCGCGGACACACGAGCAATCCAACCCGTAGGATTTCCTTTTCCTCTTCCCATTCTTACTTCTGTAGGTTTCCCGGTAATAGGGATATCTGCGAAAACTCTTACCCATATCTTACCATTTTTTCGGAATTGTCCGCTCATAGCACGATGAAGTGTCCGATTATAGCCCGACGCGCTGCTTCAATGGCTCGATATGAAAGACGACCAGCTCTACAACTTTTAGTGCCATATCTTCCAAAACCTAGTTTTGTTCCGTCTGGTTTGCAACCCCTACTACATCTGCCTTTACGATATTTACTAAATTTCGTTACGTTTCGGATATAGCACGTCCCTTTTTTTTACTATATGAAATCCACACTTTGACACCTGAGATTCCGTAACGAGTAGATACTTCCGCAGAAGCATAATCGATTTTCTGGTTAAATACATTACGAGATGTTTTTCCATACTTTCCGCATTCAGTTCTAGCTATTTCTGCGCCTTCTGATCGACCTGAACAACATATACGGATCCCCTCAACCCCTTTTTTCATTACTAATTGAATATCCTTCACTATTCTACTAAAAATGGAACGAAATGATCTTGTTTTCTTTCTCAGTTGAAAAGAGATGTCTTGAGCAATCGGAGAAGCACTTTGATAAACAGATTTGATCTTGACCGACTCAATTAAGGTATTAGTGTTTGTTCTATTAGACAACAAAGATCGCATTTTTTTAACTTCGTTCAAATAAGAGTTGTACCCGTACGGAATTTTTCTGTTTCTCAGTATGATCTCTATCATCATCTCTATTCCCTTTATCCACTCTCCTATCCTACCTAGGTCTATTAATTTCTCTATCAATTCCATTACCTTATCCTTACCCATGAGGTTCCAACATTTGATCCTTAATTGACCTAGGAGTGGTTCCCGGGCATCCTCAAAAAAAAGGTTCTTAAAAATCCCAACTCTATCCCTTGGAAAGAAAAAGGTAGCACCGAAGAAAGGAAAGAGCGAGATGATGGTTTTTGTTGTTCCCGCGAAGCGAAGATCATTCGCCAAGCGAATGAAGTGGGTCAACCTCTTTTTGGCTTCGGCCAAACACTTTTTCTCGCTGGTCGAGCTTTCTACAAAAAAAGCGATGCGAGAACGTATTCTCTTATCTAAGCTTCTTCCCTGCGCATTCGCTCCCCCCATCGTAGATGGTTCAGCCACGCCCCGGTGCCACGAAATGATTGAGAACTACGACGGGGTCGAAATGCATTTGGTTCTTTCTACAAAAAAAGTATTGCATGACCGAATAATTCAAGGAGGGGCGCACTGCAGGAGGGTTCTTTTAAATAGATGACTCGTCGGGCCGTCGGAGCGGGACTTCTTGGGGAAAAATAACTTAAAAAACTTCGTTTTTCTGAAGGAGTCGTAATTTTCTATAAGGAACGCTATGTCATTTACAGCCCCGGCGTATTTCGGATGCTTGAAGGCCCCGCTGACCCGAAGTGATTTAGAAAGATTCTTCTTTATCGATGGTGATCGGTCATGGTATCCATAGCGTTGCTTCTTTTTCGGCCAAATCCGAATTTCGTTTTGCTTCTCCCGGTCGTCGAGCCTGATCGACTCGACTCTTTTCCCTGCCCTCCGGCCTCTCACTTCGTTTCGTTCTTCTTCTTTATTGTTGCTGGAATGAAGACACCCGATCGGCCCGACTTTCCCAAATGCCCACCACCGGCCCTTCTCCTTTCCGGGTCTGGATTTTTCGCGTCGTTTCAGTCGTCGTGGTCGACGGGAAGAAAGAAATGAATGAATGTTCTTTTGGGAAAATGTATAAGAATACACCTACCGAGACGAAAGCCAAAGGTTAGTCTCGCAGGTGGACGTATCGAACCGAAATAAGATCTCAGATTGACATCTTGATAAACTAATTTACCATAATAATAAATAGAGTCAATGGTGACTCCGCCGTGGGAATAGCCGCTTCTTTCTTGCTTGATAGAGGGGCTTCCATTCACCAACGCTGACTAAAAGTGCTCTCCGAACCGTGCTGGATAGTCACCCATCACACGGCTCTCAAACCCAACCTGTGGTGAATCCCGGGAGACTAAGTCAAAGCGCTTGATCCTTTGCCCCATACTTTGAGATGCTTCTCCCCGCCGATCAAGCAGCGACGCTGCTCGTGATAGGCTTAGCTTTAAGCCGCTATCGTTCGGTTCGAATAAGTCAAGTCCCCTTCCCCTCGGTCGGTTCGCTCAGGTGGTCTTCCCTTATCTTCTCTAACGTTCAGAGTTGTTCTGATTTAAAAAAGGAGCACCGGCCGAGCGCCCTGAATGAATAAGAAATGGACAGCAAAGGGAATCAATGATTCTTATTCAACCGAGTTGAAGTTAGCAACATGTCGATTACACACCGGAGGTTGGTAAGAACTGAGGGACAATGCCCCCCTAACCTAAGTGGGCCTACCTGCGAAACAACTGGTACTGGATCGGGGGTGGGGGGTTGGTTTCGTGCAAGGCCTTCGCAGCAGGAAGAGGCTGTTGTCATTTGAAGGGAAAGGCCCTTTGTATAGGGTTCCCTGCGCACCCTGATTCAACATTTCTATGTTCTTACTCAAGCCTAAACTTATTGAAAACTAAAGCGCTAACGCTATAATAATTATAAAAAAAGCAACCTTTCGCCTTATAAAACAAAACAAGTTTACTTACTATAAAAAAAGAAGAAAGCGGAAACAAGCACCTTCTTTCTCAAAGTCAACTTTCTCGCTTCTTGCTTTAGAAAGATTGCAGCGTTAGCGCTTCTTGACTAAGAACATCATAGAAAGTCAAGGCTCCTCTCCTTTTTCTACGAATCTACAACTCTCTTTACTGAGCGAGACTCCATCCATATCCCTACTAGTGGTTATATTTAAAATTTTCAATTTTATCATTTGTTTGACAGCCTAAACTAGGCTCCATTTTAGATAGGTTTTCGGTCTAAATAAAAAAAATGGGTCAGGTCAGGGGCGCGTCGGAACGGTCGGTGGCTGCTTAGTCTCATCCGAGAGTCTAATCTCTTTTTACTTATTTATTTTAAATTAATAAAATAAATAAGGGGGTCGATTTAGGCTCCTTCCCTTCAACTGCATAGCTGCGCTAGCAGGTACTATGAGCCCTCTGTCCCACGCATCTAACCAGCTCGCGTGGTTCACCGGTTCCACCGAAAACTCTCATTTGTTGAAGCGGAGCATAGTGCGCTTTAGGCGCCGAGCGAGAAAGGTCTCTTTCTTCTTTCGTTTCGGTTTATTCACTGATCTGAAACTTTAGCACTTGTTTTATTATTGATTCAAGGGGCGGCGGCGTTCTTGAATGAAGTCTATCCGAACCGAATTAGCACTTCTCAGATCAGGCTAGGCCTCTCCAGCTCCGCTGGGCGCCGGGGCCCTGGATGCGCTAGCGATCGGCACATAGGGGGTGGTTGCCCGGGTTTCTCGGCCTGGTATCCTGCACCTCGCGTTCATGATATCTACATTCAACTGTGCCCCGGAGACACGGTCGAAGCACGCCCGCCCAGTGTGCTTCTTTCACGACATGCTCTGGTCCCGGGTCTCTTCCAGTGGTCTTCTAGCGTTAGAAGAAGTCGTGTCCGTCCCGGACATCTGCTACGTCCTCCCAAGCTTTTTTATTCAACATATATAGGACAAACTGAAGAAAAGACTGACCCATTCGGTGACTTTCGCGGTCGCCCTCACTGAACCGACTTGAATCTGAACTACGATTCAGATCGAGTCTTACCGAAATCGGATTTCCTTTTCGTGCCATATGCGCTTAGACTTTCTTTACTTTTTCCCTCCGCTACGGACAGAAAAGAGAGTCCGGAGTCTTGACGAATTAATTCTATCGAGTTGTGGTTGTTGACCAACAAATTATGCATGGGAGAAAGATTCACAAACGAAACTGGAGACAACGAATTTATCAGGAGCCAACTACCTGCTCTAATAGAATTCCATAAACACAACGCGAAGAGACTTTACTGAATGACTTGATCGATCGTACTGTACTAGAAAGACCATAATCCTTTCATACGCTATTTTTGATCCAATCTCGCACTTGGTCTGATCCTCTTTCTGGATGTTCCCTCACAGACCCATTATGTAACCTGATCTTATTACGACGTATCTTTCTTGTCTTGATTGAATACATCATTGATTGAAACAATCATGCAAGAGGTCTGCTACGTCAATTGCGTGCGTAACGAGTTAGAACGGCGGCACCATGTGAGATTCTCATCCCGACTCGTTCGATTAATGGTGTTGCTGTCAGCCCTGTTCCTAGAGATCCGGGATGGAGGGACGCAAGATAGAGCAAGAGGTTTTCGCCCTTTTGAATAGGCAACTTTTACACACGGGAACTTACGAATAATGATTCCCTTTTCTCCATAGGGCCGAAGCTTTACTAAGAAGGGCTTTTTTTTAGAGAGAGCGTAAGGGGCGATCTATATTGCTTGCCACAGCTCTATTCCCGACTCTAAATCCATAAAGGACTTTACTTTAAGAGAGGATGAACATTCCCGTTCTATAGGTGGCACTGCCCCTATTAGAGAAGGGTGAGGGCCTACTGATTCTCTGCTAGCACTGTTAATTACCTTAGACCTACGCAGCAGGAACGATATGGAGCACCTACTCTACTGGTCGTCTGCTCTCTCGAGGTCGTCCTTCTCTAGGTACAAAAAGGACATTACGGGATATCTCAAAAATTCGATGTACTTCTTTAAGTGTGGGACACATCTCATGTTTGCCGAATCGAAAAACTATCGCCTTTGCATCCTCACTGCGGCTATGATCAGATCCCAGTGTTGGTTCACTTTGGACTTTATCCTCCACCAAATCTTCTGATCTCCTGTTCTCAATTATGTTAAGCAGCTCCTGATCGCAGCAATCATGCCTTCGAAGGTACGCTTTTTATAGGGGGGCCTTGCCTCTTGAATGAGCTTGTTCAACAATGTGCGCTCCTTCTTCCTATTAAGTATAAGGAAGGGCGAGTACCCCTTGAAGGACCTTTTGTAAAGGACATCTCCCAAGATCACAAATCGTCGGGCAAGTTATCCTCCAGGCTCTCCTCTGACCACGAGTGGCGTACTCTGATATGAACCCGTCCTTGAGGTAATTGTAGAAATCATAATACCAAGGTTCCCATCGTCCTCGTAATCTTGACTGGTGATAGTTCATCATGTTCCAACTCTCGATAGTCTTCATCCAAGAAGATTAATGAGTCCCGTTCGACGGAAGGGCTCTCTGTGGCTGGGATGTCCAATCTCTCGATGACAAGCGACTCTGTGCTTCGGTGTACTAGCATGTGTACTAGAGCGGCTGAGTATTTATTCCATTCCATAAGGGCTAGCGAGTCAGCCAAGCGATTGTAGATTCTCGGAACATGGGTGAAGGTGATCTCCCTAAAGCGCTTGATCAGGTCAATGGCAAGTTCTTGGTACGATATGAGTTGGGGCTCTTTGTATAGGTTGGGTTTGCTGGGCTTTGATGCTTACCTTATTATTATGAAAAGGGGAAGGTTTGATAAAGGAGCTTTTAAGCCCTTTTGCTGGATTGTTGGTCTGCAGCCCCGCCCTATAGAATGAATCAAATAAGGAGAGGCGACCGAGCCACTCTTATACTACTCCTTACCTCACCCCCTTCTCACTCACTTTAAGGGCGAAGTCGCTGAAGCGAGTCGAGTCTAAAGGCCAAAGAGTTATCTTTGAACGTTACTACGCATCCTTATTAATTCATAGGTATAGTGTAAGGTAGGTTTGTTTGGGTATAGCAGGACTTGAACCTGCGACCATTAGGTTAAAAGCCCAATGCTCTACCAACTGAGCTATACACCCCAAATATATAAATATAGTCGTAAATAAAGATTGGTGCAGAAAAGAGGGCGGCCCCTCTTCTCCTCATCATATTAAAGGGGCTCTGTATGAGGCTCGTACAGCGGAGCAAGCGAAGAATAAGGGCGCGCGTTAGCACTCCTGCAAGAAAACGGCCTTACTCAACAAGCGCACCTTTATTAGTAAGTTGTTTACACTCATTGAAGATTCTATCTACAAAAGAAGGTCAACGGGGGATACTCAAGTTGCTCTCACTGACACCATCTACGAGAAGGTGAGGTCGTCTTTATTTCCAGCCGCCATACGGTTCGCCTTAAAGCCGGAGAAAGGGAGGAGCAGTTATCTATGTAATTACGGTCTTTGTTGGCCGTTGTTCCGGTCGAGCACTCTCTTTTCTTTGCTTTGTTCAATAGAGTCTTACCAAACAAGACTGACTTCTGACCAACCCGCGAAGGGTTGTGAAGTTGGACCAGGTACGAAGAATGAATCTATATCTGTGTACGGTACGGAAGTTGCTGGCCGGCGGCCGCTCAACTGTTCGAGCGCAATACAGTGGTGGTTGGTTCCGATTCGACAAGGGTAGAATGCCTGGTCGAAGGTCCTGTACAGTAGGTAGCAGGCGTGTTCGTTTTGGCTCCCGAGCGAGAACGATAAATAGGCGCTGCACCATTCTTGCTGCTATGTACGTGAACCTTGACTTGAGAGATTCATCCAATGGAACCCACACTCAAAGGAGGACCACAAGCTCGGGGCTCGACGAAACAGAAAATATCAGCATTAAGAAACTTCTTGGGGTTAGCAGTGAAAGAAAGAGCCCGGCATTCATTCATATTCATAGCTTAGTCTACTAAAATAAAAGAGGGACCAGCCTCATCGTGGTAATTATCGGACATCTCTGATCGTTCACCTCTAATGTGACACGTTCCCTCCCAGTTATATGATCAACGGGATCAGTCGGCTAGAGAGCGGGGCTATTCTTCTTCCGGGGAGGCTAAGTCGTCCCCTCTACTGATCGAACCCTCAGTTCGGGGGTCTTCGTCAACATGTTATGAGGCTCCAGTCTTCGGCGGGTCACCATTACTTGACTTAGAAAGGCGAACATCTAGGCAAGGGAAAGCGCTGTGCGCCTGGTGCAAATGGCTTTCTTTTTTCATGATATACCAATAAGAATGGAGGACCCTACCTACGTACATGATTGATAGAAGAACTACTTAGGGGGTCGGTCAACTTGATGCGGGAGAGGCATGAGTGCAGTTCGATCTTGTGGTGTATTCGTTTGTAGTGAGTAGGGCCTCTTTCTCGTTGATCAGTTCGCCTCCGCTCTATTGAAAGGTCTCCATTCCTACGGCGGTTTTGTCAACGAACGCGTCTCGGGCCGGGTTGACTAACCTAACCCTTAATTAAGGGGGCCTTGCGGTGCTCTGCTTTAGTGTGATTGACGAAGGCTAGGCTAGTAATACCCAAAAGAAATGAAAAGAGATCGGGGGTCGATAGTTGGCAAGGAACTTGATCCCCCCAAAACAAAAAAGGGGCAGCTGCGGTCGAACTCTAATTCTGGAAATCAAATAAGTCGGGGCCCTTTTTACCTTACCAAGTCTACCGGATCTAAATTTGCGGATCAGGTTCAAATAGATACGGGAAAGGCTTTCTCCCTAAGTGGAATCGGTGGAATGCCCTGCTTCCGGCTAAGTATACAGAGTTGGGTCTACCGTTCGTTCAACCGTTACCTCTATTCTATTCCGATTTTTCTTTTCTCCTTTGCTTCCTTGTCTCGTCTATCCTTCTCTGCCTTCAGCCTGTCTTGGAGCTCTATCCCGTCCTTCCTTTGGCTTGCCCTGAGGATTGACTCTCCAAAGTAGATTTGATCACTGCGAGTTCGGTTCAAGTCTTCATCGATCGGGTGGATCTTTGAGGGGGATGGAAAGGTGGGTGAGTCATGGCTGTGGACAGAGAGAAATCAAGCGGTAGTCTTCCGGATTTATAGTTAAGTGTCTTCTTTCCTTCTCTTCTAGTAAAGGCGCGCCGTCAGGTCTCTCTTCTTGGGATATCTTGATCACCAGAAAGGATAGAGATCTTAAGTAGACATGCTTTAGGCATCGATCATCTTCCTAACTACATGGTACTCCCCCTCCACGGAGGGTGGAAAAAATGAGGAAGTGTCCCTTAGAGAAAGAGAGTCTGCTCTCTCATTGTCTGATTGCATCGTAGAGCGTCTGCACCAATTGCTTGGTTGCAGTAGCAGCCCCCTTTCTCCTTCTTTCATATGAAAAATAAGAAATTATATTAATATAGTAAGTGTAAGAGCAACTTCAATCTTTATTCGCTAAAAAAGAGAAGCTGGGTTCCGATAAGAGTAGTTTCATCTGGATTGGGTTAGTGTTAAGTGTACCTATGCTTCTTTCGATCTGCTTTCTAGTTATGAATTAGACTCGTCTTCAAGTTCAAGTTAATATCATAGATAAAGATCAGAAGTGAAGAAAGACAGAACGAATCTCTTATCGCCATCTTTATCTTTCTAGCAGTGCTCTCATTATCTTTAAATAATAATATAATAAAAATTATTTTTATTATATTATTATGCTCTTTGCTATCATAACCACTTCTACATTAAACTTGCAACCTTAATCCTAAGAAGACGGGGTAGGACTGGAGTCTGAGGGATCTCTTTCGAATGTGGTGTGCCCTTGGCCGGGGCCATTATACCAAAATAAGGATAGAAAGTGGTAGCTCTACGAAGGTTCCATCTACAGAGCAGGTGGAGAAGGTCGGCGGGCCTCATCCAAGTCCCTATCGGAGGTTCCATAAGGTACATTAACTTTCTTTGTTGGGAGGTGTAGACGCTTAAGCTGGGAACGGCAGTAAGGTCCCTATTGAGATTTTTAACTTCTTGCTTGCTTGTAAGGCTGTGGCAATAGGAGGTTGGAGCGATGCATGATGGCCGGGAAAAGACGTAGCGCTTTTAGAGACATCGGGATTACACCCTTTTTTATATCCCTGTCACAGAGTTTGGCCAGAAAAAAGGTCACGCTTTGGCCTATCATGAGATAATGAGTTTATGCACGTGGTGGAGCGGGCAGTCTTATGCCCTGGTAATCAAAGAAATGAGTAAAACGGCCCAAATAGCCAAATCGGTAAAAATGGCAGAAGAGGCTTTTTATAAGTCCATTATGACGGTTCAGGAGGCTAGAACCGTTGACCTTGAGGATGAAGCATTGCGCTGCTTAAGGAAGAGTTCGCTTTTCTTTTGCCGTAGGAGTTGCCGGCAGGTCTACCCCCTCGGAGACGGGTAGATCATCAGTCTGACTACTAATCAGGCCAGCGGAAAGCAAGGCCCTTTCTCACCTGCAGCAAATGAGGAGGGAGGTTTTAAGTGACTTGACGAAGGATTGGAACTAGGCCAATGCCACATCTATTGCAGCAAAGAAAGAGGAAAGGGGCGAAGCGCTAGTTTGAATTGAAGTAGAGGAGATGCCATACGGTAGGAGGCAATAATTAAGCCGGAATGGAGCCTTGTTTATTAGGCTAGATCGATGTGATGTATATTTCTTGGCTCTAATCCTCGGGGCACCATATGGCATATCCTCTTTATAAAGAAGGTTGAATTAGCACACTGAAAATGGCTTTGTGTAATCTGGCAACTGCGTATTTGAGAAGAGTCTTTACTATGGATGGGATATTCATAGAATCTTCCTCTATTTTTTTTGCATAGGATAGAAAGATGAAAGATAAAGACAAGTAAATGAAAGGCAAGTCACGGGATCAGAGGATTAGACCGATGTACCATAATAGTGCAGCAAGGAGGAGAGACTAAGCAATCAAAGGGATGCAAGCAAGTCAGCTGTTTCGGTACGAAAGCCTGACAGCAAGCATTCTCGATTGAAGCATGAAAGATACTTTTTTCGGGGTTGAATAAGAATAAAAGAAATAAGTAGTGCTTTACTTAAAGTATGGATTAAAGCGGTTTTCTTGCTAATGAGATGAGGGGAAGAGCTGCTTTCGGTCTCGGTCCAAGGCATTCTCTCAAGTAGCAAACAAAGGCAAGACGGAAAAGCAGGTGTTGTCGGCCTTTCCGCTGCTATTGGTTTACCGCTACAGGATTCGCGCTCTCCAAGCAAGCATTAAGATCAGGCATGTAGGAAGTAGGGTAAAAAAAAGTAAGCATGAAGCTTTGACATTAGGTTTGTCTTCCTCTACCTTCTCTTGCTATTGGATTGAAGAGAAGGCCAAGAAAGAAGTGATTAAGAGCACTTTCGAAGTCAGTATCCGCTTTGCTTTATGGTCAATATCATATCCAGATCCACCTTAGTCAGAGTTGCATCAACTAATACGGAATATCCGGTGTTACAACCTATTCTCCGAATAGTTACCTTAGGTTAGACGGCTTCTTGGACGGAGCAAGTGAGGTGTAGCGTTAGGTGACCCGGAAGCCACGCGCGGCGGCCCCTCTTCTCCTCATCATATTAAAAGGGCGCAGGTGTGGATGAGTCTCCTTGAAAAGAGGAGCTCTAAACCCCCTGTTAGCTCACTTGGTCGTGTCCTGTCGAGACAGCTCCCAACCAGGACCAGGAAGGTTACATAAATTCTTGAAATGAACCTTACCCTGTTTGACAAGTTGTTCCGACTTAAGGCCATTAAGTGGCAGAAGATCCTGGAAGGTCTTCCACTACTTAATATGGTTCTTAATCGAGTCATCTTGGTAGTGACCGATGGTCTCAACAAAGAGCTCTGTGTCGGAGCGCACTTGTTTGCTAAGGAGGTGATCAGGCTTGTCCGGAAATCTGGTTTCTTGTTCACTGCGCTTTACTTAAATGTGCTGTGTCATTGCAGCAAGCTTATGCCCCGGAAAACAGGCCTCTTGCCTTTTCCTGTCTCGTTGACGAGGTCGGGGTATCCTAGGATTATCCCGTCTTTCCATCGTAGTAAAGTCGGAAAGATGAGACGTCCGACTTACTAGTGAAACTCTACTTATCATTCTTCACTCTTGCAAGGGCTATACCCTTAGCCAAGAGATTGACTAATAAACTAGTAGAATCAATAGTGACTCCGACGGACTCTGATCAGATGGTAGATGTCGTTAATGACATAACTGCCGACTGGGAGAGTCTAATTCGTACCTATGTACCTCGGATTGGCTCCATCCCCATGTGTCAGGGGATCACATGGAGTCCGTCTTGGAAGGCAGTCCCTTCTCGAGGGAGGAAGTCTGTCTGATAGGGCTTTAAGAGATAGGGACTGCCGCGGTAAGAAAGAGTCACTCAGTGAATCAGTGGATCACACACTTGTTGGAGACAGGGACACGCCTTACTATTGAAATAAATAAGTATAAAAGTGTTGGAAGGGTTTAAGTCTGGGGACAACGGTAAACGTTAGGAATGGGATCTCCAAAGCCACCCGCCCTACTAAAAAAGTTCGCAACCAAGGGACATGCCGAACACCTACCTTTCCAACTAAGTCCAACGCGAGGACCCTTTAATTGACGATGCGTTCCGTCGTCAGCAAGCGGTGGCCGACAAGGCCCTTTTCCCTAAATCTCTTGGGAAGCGAAGCAGGCTTTCTGATTCTGAGAGAAAGATATAAATGGAAAGGCAAAGAGATAGGCAAACCAAATAAGGAATGTTTCAATCTTTACCTCTTTTTGTCAGCCGGCAATCATAGGGTAAGCCCATTTCATGGAGAAAGTTTACATGTTGGGCCAGGCTAGTTTGCTTCGATGGTAGGAGTCCACGCAGTGAGGCAGCCATTTCCAGTGACCTTTTTTGGGGGTTGTTCTATACGAGGCAATCGAATATGGTCCCTGTCTGTCATCCAATCCAATAGGCATTTAGGGATCCCCGATTGTAGATTGTAGTGAGCTTTTGGTAGTCCTATGCCTGTCTCTCCAGCTTGTCTATGTCTATGGGTTTGCATATGTCTTTTCAAGGGCTGGCTTTTTATAATGACCTTAAATGAAAGCGTAAGAGCTAATGATAAGGAGCTAAAGGCCTACATTCTAGTATACCAGGATCGTCACGAGAGGATTGGGGAAGGTCTAACTATGGACCGGACCATAAGACGCAGTTTCTTATGGCCTAGTATAGGGATATCTTTCTGTTCCGCTGAAAAGAGAGAAGCACTAAGAAGACGACTATTTTGTGTTGAATATGCTTTCTTCCACATAGGCTAGCTTCCTCCTTGTGGCGAACAAGACTGAGAATTCTTTATTCTATTTAGATATATCTATATTCTAATATAAGAATACGAGTCACGCTCTCTCTTTTTTCGCCCTTCTTCCCGCTAGACTTATCTCTTTTGGACCTTGTCACAGCCTAAAAACCCCCTCTTCTTTTTATGATTCGGATTAGTTCAAATAGCCTTGATAAAGACCAAGACCCAGGGCATAGGACGGAATGGAATTATTTTCCTCACCAAAGCCTTCGATCATCGTGGAGTGGAATCACGTTGAGAGATGAGTGATCCACGCGAACTAGCCAAGTGCAAAGTCTTAGCGCGGGGACCCCTCCACAGCTAGGTTATTTATTTCCTATACCAAAGCTTTTCGGCTGGGCTGGGCCTATTGCGAGCCCACGTCAGGTTTTCCAATGACTTTGCTTGACCTTGTCCTCTAGTTGGTTGGCCGAATCATCTCTTCCACCGTAGTGGGAATGCTTTTGTCTGGCTGTTAGAAACATATGAAAGACCGGCCCAGTTCGTATCAGGGCTTCTGTTTGTGGAAGCATGTAATCTTAAAAAAAAAATAATAACCTGTAGCTACGGCCGTCCCTGAACTTTTGCGGCATTGCCCATGGCATGGGCATGAGCACAGCACCTATGTATGGGCAATACCTCCCTATATTCTTTGCAAGAGACCATTCCCTCACAGTCGATGCTCCTTCTTGCTACAAAGGCACCTTTGAAACTAGGAAGATTTCTTCTAGTAAGATGGCAGGCAAAGTCTAGCAGGGGCAAGCCTAAACCTCTACTTCCACCGTCGCAGCCTATAACTCTAAAGCTAGAGTATAGTATATCTAAAGTGCGCTTTTGGCTTATTTATCGTTTTAGTTGAAAATGTCACTTGCACAACTCTTCATAACAGCTCCTTCTATGCCTAGTGCTTTTGCAAATGGGCAATTTATGGGCATCTGAGAACAAGCCCTTAATTTTATTCTTCAATTGCGCAAACCAAGACACCTACTCTTTTTATGTTTTATGAACAGCGCGAATTCTTGAGATGCTAAAGAGGGACTGGACTGGCCAAAGGGATAAGGTACATCCTGTTGATGTTGAGCATTCTATTCTTCTTGCTCACTAAAGATATACTTACTTGTTTTCATGGAGCGAAGAATGCTTTATTTCTCGCTTACTCGAGAGCTAACCTAGAATAAAGAGTCTTTGACACGGCGTCAATATGGCTTAAAGAAGGTCGCTATGCCTCGAAGAGTTATATCGTAGCGCTTTCATAAATCTCTTTTTTATCCTCTGTAAGCTAAAAGGATATATTCTTAGGTAGTGACTCAATAGCTCTCCCCTCTAGTTTTCCCCCAATCCTCTCCTGCTTCTAATAGGGCTTTCAAGGGCTATGTCATCTAGAAAAACAGATCCATTAGCATTAGTTTCCTTCTTTATTTTTATTTTTTGGTTGGAGCCTATCTTATATGCTTTCTTATGCCTTTGCAGTGCCTGAACGTTTGTTTTGGTAAGGGACACGAGTGAACAAAGGAGAGGTTAAACCGCTTACTAGTGGCGAAAGAGCTTCTATATCGAAGTTCCACATCTTTGTGACAAAGACGATGCTAGTCTTTTCGACGAATTACCTGTTGGAGGAATAGGAATACTTTAGGGACTTTTCTCTCGAGAGATGGGGCATATCCGCTCTTAGCAGCATTCCTCCTCAGATGGACAGAGCCTTATTAGTGATCAGTCCGCTAGTTTCCTGGATCCCACTCGGTCTTCCTTTTCCCTTTGCTCCCTGGATAAGTCTCATTCGATGTCGCAACCGATGCTTAAAACATATTATTCTATCTTCTCAGTCTTCGATCGATCATTCTCTGCTTCATAGAGGAGGGTTTCCCAGCTAACAAGGAAGCGGGATTTAAAATAGAGGTCAATTCTAAACTGGACCGAGATGGCCTATACACCAATTGACCGACACCATTCCTGAAGAAACGAAGATCGTTGCAAGAAGACCCCCGTGTAAATGCAGAAATTTGACAGCAGTAGAACGAACCTTGGGCTTGACATGACAGCACCTCGCGGCTCCCTTTCAAGATGAACAATGCGGCTAAGCGGGGCGGATGTGCCGATGGGTGGAGGCGGCTGCATGCTGCATCTAAGAGTTTAGTTCCATGAGACTGAATAACATGGCCTGGCCTGAAACGAAAGTAAACTCACTTTGCTTAACACAGGGCAGCAGAGCAGGACTGCTTTCTCACCCTCACCCGTCATCCAACATGGTTCGCACCAGCGTTATTTGACTCGCTTAGTCCATCGCTGCTTGGCTCTACTTCAACCACTACAACCTGACGGTTCCCTTGCAGCTAAAAGAATGCGATAGAACACCTTTCTTACATCAGGAGATGAAAGCCGTCAAGCAGGCAACAAAGTCGACTATTCGTCTTCACTTCCTCAAAAAGTGCTAAAAGAGCCCCTGAGTGCAGACCCATCCCCAAGGGACTAAACGCATTCAGTTATCTTTCAAAGAGCTTATTCGAGAACAACCTATTCTAAAAGCCAACCTATTTGAATTTGAAACAGCTTCTTTTTGGGATGACTATTCTGGCAGCGGTATTGCAACAAAGGGAGCACCGCTTACTCCAAGGCACTAGTACCGTCTAAGATCCCACAGCTGATGATTTATTCCTTACAAACCTTCCACCAGGAGGATGCAACTTACTTTCTATTCTTTGACAGATTTACTGTGCCCAGGAATGCGCTATTGCTGTCAGCAGTTAAGGGACAGAGGGAAGGTGACGAAGGTATCTACTACGGCACTAAGACTAATTCAGTCTATTGGCTACTATTCCCACTTGCTTACTATACAGCTACTGCTGTAAGGAAGGAATTCG
>PGTU02002570.1:0-35770 GCA_002896215.2 Cicer echinospermum
ATTTTCAGAATAAACGATGGCTAGTGTTTGAAATATGATGCGGAACTCGTAGCATAGTTATAAATTTTGGAGAAGAATGCTATAAGGGTCTCTAGGTCTTCGATTTCATTTGGACTTTTCAAGCGATTTTCGTACCATTGACAAAATAGGACCGAAACCCGTATTTTCGAACAAAACGATGGTTTGTGTTGGGAATTTAACACGGAACCCAAAACACATTTATAAATTTAGTAGAAGAATGCTATAAAAGTCTCCTGGTCCTCGATTTGATCTAGACTTTTTGGGGTATTTTGGTACAAGACGATGGCTGGTGTTTGAAATCTGGCGCCGAACCCGATACAAAGTTATAAATTTTAGGGAAGAATGCTATTATGGTCTCGCGGTCCCCGATTTCATTTGGTCTTTTTGGGCGATTTTCGTACCCCTCAACAAAAATGGACCAACATCTTTATTTTCGGACCAGACGATGGCTTGTGTTTGAAATCTGGCGCGAAACCTGAAACAAAGTTATAAATTTTAGAGAAGAATATTAACCTGAAACATAGTTAATATGGACCGAAATCCGTATTTTCGAAAAAGACGATGGCTAGTTTTTGAAATCTCACTTGGAACCTGAAAGAAAATTATAAATTTAGAAGAATAATGATATTAGGGACTCCCAGTACTCGATTAACTATGTTTCATCTGGACCAAAATCAGTATTTTCAGATCAGGCGATGGCTAGTGTTTTAGATCTGGCGTAGAACCCGAAACACAATTATAAATTTTGGAGAAGAATGCTATAAGGGTCTCCCAGTACTCGATTTCATCTGGACTTTTTTGGCAATTTTCAGACCAAATGATGGTTAGTGTTTGAAATATAAGACGCAGAACCCGAAACACAATTATAAATTTAGAAGAAGAATGCTATAAGGGTCTCCTGGTCCCCGATTTCATCTAGATTTTTCAGGCGATTTTTGTATAACCCAACAAAAATTGACCGAAATCCATATTTTCATACAAGACGATGGCTAGTGTTTGAATTCTGATGCGGAACCCGAAAACAATTATAAAATTTGAGGAAAATCTATAAGGGTTTCCTGGTCCTCGATTCATATGGTCTTCGACGCGAGATTTTTGTACCACCCGACAAAAATAGACCGAAAATCGTATTTTCACACCAAACCATGGCTAATGTTTAAAATCTAGCGCGAAACCTAAAACACAATTATAAATTTTGGAGAAGAATGCTATAATGATCTCCCGGTCCTCGATTTCGTATGGACTTTTCGTGCGATTTTCGTACCACCCGACCAAAATGGACCGAAATCCGTATTTTCGAACAAGACGATGGCTAGTGTTTGAAATCTGACGCAGAGCCCAAAACACAGTTATAAATTTAGAAGAAAAATTCTATAAGGGTCATTTGGTCCCCGATTTCATATGGACGTTTCAAGCGATTTTCGTACCCATTTATAATTTCAGGAGAAGATCTATATAATAAGAGTCTTCTGGTCCTCGATTTCATTTGACTTCGAGCATTTTTACCCTGACAAAAAAGACCAAAATAGTATTTTTCAGACTAGAAAGATGGCCTGTTTGAATATGGGCGAACCCGAAAACAATTATAAAATATGGGAGAAAGCAATCTTACAGGGTCTCCTAGATCTCGATTTTTCATATGGATTTTTTTCGTGCATTTAGTACCACAACAAATGACAAAGTTCGTAGTTTTAGGCAAAACAATGTTAACTGTTTAATTGACGCAGACCGAAACAGAGTTATAAATTTAGGAGAAGAATCTCTAAGGATCTCCTGTCGGTCATATTTCTAGAACTTTTCGCGCGAATTCTATCACCTTAAAAAATGACGCAATCCGTATTTTCTTACAAGCGATGCTGTGTTTGAACCTTTATGGAACCGAACACAATTATAAATTTTTGCAAGAATCTATAAGGGTATCCTGGTCTTCTTTTGCGATATCTAGTCTATTTATTCAGCGATTTACGTACACACGACAAAAATGGAATATAATATGTCGATTAATTTGTAGATCAAAATGAGATGGCTAATGTTCAAAATCCTGACACAAAACACCAATACAAATTTACGACAAGAATGCTTTATAATTATTACATTATTTGACAACTATATTTATTAAATGTTATTACTATACTTCTCGTGACAAGTGGTAATAGTTTTTACCAATAATAACGAAGATACTAATAACATATAATAGAACTAAGTAGAGCTATGTACAGTACAAGTAAAGTTATAATCTACTATATTGTTCTTTACATAAATCAAATTCTTGTTATATGTTATCATTATTTTCGTTATTTAGTAACAACTACACAAACAAAAGATAATAATAACGTATACACAAAAAACAGAAGTTGTCAGAATAAAATATTTAAATATAATTTATTGATAATATCTCTATTTTATTATATGTTATTATATTATCTTCACATTTTAAGGTTTTTGACTGCCATACGAGATAGTAATATCATTAATAAAAATAGAGTGTCAAATAAATATGTAATTATTACTTTATTTTAACACTCTATTTATTATATTTTATTATTACTTATATTTTACTTCTTAACAGAAGATAATTATAACATATATAAAATAGAGTTGTCAAAATTAAGTTAATTAATTACATATTTATTTTTTACAACTCAATTTTGTTATAAGTTATCATTATTTTCGTTATATTTAGTACAACATCAAAACAAAGGATAATAATAAACATATAATAAAGATAGAGTTGTCATATAAATATGTAATTATTACTTTATTTGACACTCTATTTTATTATATGTTAGTATGTGTTCGATATGAAGTACAAACTATATAACGAAAATAATAATAACAATATAATAAAATAGAGTTGTCAAATAAGTAAGAAGTAACATATTATTTTTGATAAACTTATTTATTATATGCATACTTATTATCTTCATTATGTAGTAAACAGAAAAAACGAAGATAATAATATCATATAATAAAATAGTGTTTTCAAATAAAGTAATTATTACTTATTTATGACAAACTCATCGTATAATATATTATTATTAATCTCGTTTTGTAAGTTGTAATAACTAAGATAACGAAAGATAATAAAAATAGAGTTGTCATAATAAATTAATTATTTCCATATTTTTTTAAAATATGTGTTAAGTATAACTACAAAACGAAGCATATTTATAGAACAAACTCATTATGAAAGTAACCTTACATATTTATATGACAAATTGTATTAGATAATTTGTAATTGTATTTAATAACGAAAATAGTAATAACCCTATATAATAAAATAGTGACTTAGTCAAATAAATTAATCCTATCAATATTTATTTGACACTTCAATTGTTATATGTTATTAGTATTGTTGTTATTAAGTTAAACTAAACAACGAAGATAATAATATACATTATAAAAAGTGTGTCAATGTTATTATTGAAAAACTCTATTTTTATTAGTGTTATTATATCTCGTTTTATATTTGTACTTAATAAGAAAATGTAATTAAATAAGCACACATTTAAACTATTAAATAAATATAATATTATTACCTTTATTTGACAACTCTATTTTATTATATGTTATTATTATCTTCATAAGATAGTTGTACTACATGATGAAGATAATAATAACATATAATAAAATAAAGTTGTCAAATAAAATACTAATTAAATATTTATTTGATAAACTCAATTTTATTATATATTATTATCTTCGTTATGTAGTAAAACAATAAAACGAAGATAATAATAACATATAATAAAATAGTGTTTTCAAATAAAGTAATAATTATTTATTTATTAGACAACTCTATTTTATTAAATATTATTATTATCTTCATTTTGTAGTTGAACTTAATAACGAAGATAATAATAACGTATAACAAAATAGAGGCACTACAAGAAAATCGGCGATTAGCCACGGTTAATTAGCCACGATCACGATGATCGTAGGTAACTTAAAAAATTTGCTTTTCATTTTCCCTCGTTTCTCAATTCGCTCTTTTCTTTCTTTCAGATTCCCTCTTTTCCAGCTAAATCCCTAAAACTCCAGACTCAACAGTAACGCTCTAATCTAAAACCCTAAATTCCTATTCACCATTGTTTCACCACCGTTTCAACATCGTATCATTGTTTCACCACCGTGCCGTTTCGACCACCGTTTTACTTCTACGCCACAATTTCAACCCATTCGACCTTATCTTTCACACTTACGTCACCGTACAACATTGTAAGTAAAATAAATCTTTAAATTTGTCGTGAATTTGTGACCTCTTGGAGCTTCTTCTTTTCATCAAATACGTTTAATTTTTGTTTTGAATTTTATAGGTTTAATTTTGGGCAACTGATACCAACAAATAAAGACTTGCTATTTCCATCTCCTTCTTCAGATTCATTTTTTTATATTCAAGTTCTGTTTTTTATAAATTTATTTGGTGATTATGTTTTTTAGGGTGTGTCTTTTTATTGTGGTAGTTGGAGAATTTTGTGCTTTTGTTTTTAGAGTTGGGGATTGTTGAGTTTATAGTGATTTTTTTTATTGTGGCATTTGGAGAATTTTGTGTTTTCTATTCATACCATATGATTCCAATCTTTCACAACATTCATTTCCTGTTAAAAATGTTTCAAAATTCAGCATCATGTAGGTTCTTCATACTATAAGACTTCAATTATTTACTTGATCAAACTATTATATTCAAAATGATCAAACTATCTCTAATTTCAACATTGTTGAAAACATTTCATGATAATATATGAAAATTAACAAAATAATTAACAAATATTTCAACAATATATATTTTTCATAACTAATGCAACTATGAAAATAAGTACTCAAATTATAGAGAAATTTTAGGACTTGCGAAACAAAATCGAATTGTGGACAGGTTTCTAGTCTTTTAGTCTTTCAATAATTCAAAGGAGAGATCTAGTATTTCAAAATCGAATTCACAAGCGACCACCTAAAAAATTACCATCAATAAGGGAGATCTCCTGCTTATCTGCTCTACGAGAAACATCCTACCTGTACAAATTATAGTCAGTGTCCGCTGATTCTCCCTTTCTATTTTATTAGATTTTTGGCCCTGTTTGGTGAATATAATTGGCCTTTGTGTTAAAAAAGGATTGTCGGTTACTGCACGATTGGGATGGGCAGATATTTCTATTGTTGGCCAAGCTTCTTGAAAAAAAGTTTTATACTTAAATGCCTTAATAATTTATGATTGTATATCTTAAATGCCTTAAATGCCTTAATAATTTCTGATTAATAATTTATGATTGTATACGTTAAATGCCTTAAATTCCTTAAATGCCTTAATAATTAATAATTTATGATTGTATACCTTAAAAATTTCTAGTATTTTTCTTGTTGGCAAGTTTATGATTGTATAATAGTAAAATTTAATTTCTTTATATTCTTATTTGATACCTTAAATGCCTTAATAATTTTATTCAAATATGAAAACAGATTCATCCAACTACGATTGATAAGAGTTGGATTGACAAACCATTGAACTCAAAAGAGTTCTTAAATGGAGTAAAGATTTTGCCTTTTCAAATTCTGCAATGAGGCCTAGAGATATATATGATATGGGAGAAGTGAACCTTATGGAATCAGAAGAGCCAATAATGGAAGACATACCTTTTTGTGAGCAAAATGCTGGGAATATTGAAGAACTACGTGCGAGACGATGTCAATGAACAAGAAAATGATGAAACAAATGTTGAGGAAGATCGTAATAGTTGTAGTGATAGAGATGATTGAATAATTGTATAGAGTATTTTAATATTTTAAGTTATGAACTTTGTAATTTTGTCATATTTCTTTTGCTTTTAAATAGTATTCTATATAAGACTTCATATTTTGGGTGTTTATGTAATGCACAGATTATCTATGAATCATTTGGAATACATTTTAGAAATATGTTTTATCTCGTTGTTAGAAAATTTTGCAGGTATTTGATTTGATATGGGAAAAAGGCGTAGGTGTTCGGGACAAGAAATGTTAGAATGGTTACAAAGACAAGAAAATTCAAATGATGTGGAAACTATCCAAGATCACCCCCAACAACTCAACAACAATCATCTTGAGGATCAATTTACAGATGTAAGCTTGACAGATATTCTGTTGGAAGATGATGTAGTTGAGCCTTCACCAAAGCCAAATGAAACTGAATCGCAACAAAAAGAGGAGTCATTACTTATCAAAGTTAACGGTAAAAAATCTCATATCATTAAATTTGTTGTCATATTTTGTGGTGGTTGTACGAATATTAATATATTATCTTAATTGAGTTATGATTATTATTTGCACACTTAGATACTTCTACCGAAGAAATTATAATTCGAAAAATGGTAGTAAATCAAGTTTGGCATCTAGAGAAAACAAAAAAGATTATGGTTGAAATTGGTGCTAATTCACAAGGCAATGATAATGGTTCAAATTTACTTGTGAGATTTCTCGGAGAACTTGCTAAAAAATCAGCATTTGGTCCTATATCTGTTGAAAGATGGGATGAAATGTCAGAAAAGAATAGTAAAGCAATTTGGAACTGCATCAAGGTTATTATCTAAACTTCGTAGAACGTTTATTTTTATTCTATTTCTTTGCATTGAAGATTGATATGTTTATATAATCTTGCAAGGATCATTTTGTGTATGATTATGCTGCTGGTATCAAATGGACATGGGCAACCCTAGGAGAAAGATGGAAGGCCTATAAATATAAGTTACGATGTAAACACTTCTACCCTAACAAAAGTAAGGAAGACCTACTTGCTATTGATCCTCTTGTGCCTGAAAATGATTGGATTGCTTTTGTTAATTACTATAAAAAACCACAAATGAAGGTATAAATTCTTTGTTGCATTACTTTTACAAAGTACATTGATATTTTATATTAAATGCATATATTGACTAGCATTTGAAAATTGTAGAAACTAAGTGAGCAAAATATGAAAAATCGAAAGATGCTTAAAGTCTCACATTTTGGGGGTAGTATGAGCAACGCAAGAAGAGCTCGTCATATGGTAAGTTAAATCCATAACTATTATTTTTGTAATATATTAAAGTTTTTGTATATGAAAGTTTGATATTGATTTATATTTTATTAATATCTTAGGAGCTACAATTGAATAGACCTGTATACCATTCTTCTCCAAAATTTATAATTGTGTTTCACGTTCTGTGCCAGATTTCAAACACTAACCATGGTTTTGTTTGAAGATACAAATTTCGGTCCGTTTTAGTTGGGTGGTACGAAAATCGCCGGAAAAGTCCAAATGAAATCGAGGACCAGGAGACCCTTATAGCATTCTTCTCCAAAATTTATAACAATTTTTCGGGCTATGCCTCAAATTTTAAACACTAGCCATCGTGTGGTTCAAAAATACGAATTTCGGTTCATTTTTGTTGGGTGGTATGAAAATTTCTTAAAAAGTCCAAATGAAATCGTACACCGGGACACCCTTACAACATTCTTCTTCTAAATTGATAACTTTGTTTCAAGTTACGCGTCAGATTTCAAACACTAGTCATAGTCTTGTTTGAAAATACGAATTTAGGTCCATTTTAGTAAGGTGGTACGAAAATCGCCCGAAAACTCCTGATGAATTCGAGGACCGAGAGACCGTTATAGCATTCTTCTAAAAAATTTATTACTGTTGCCCGAGCTCCGCGCCAGATTTTAAACACTAGCTCTCGTCTGGTTTGAAAATAAAGATTTCGGTCCTTTTTCTCGAGGGTTACGACAATCGCCCGAAAAGTCCAGGTGAAATCGAGGACCGAGAAACCCTTATAGCATTCTTCTCCAAAATTTATAATTGTGTTCCACGTTCCGTGTCAGATTTCAAACACTAACCATCGTTTTGTTAGAAAATACAGATTTTGGTTCATTTTAGAAGGGTGGTACGAAAATTGTCCAAAAAGTCCAGATTAAAACGAGGATCGGGAGACCTTTATAGCATTCTTCTCCAAATTTTATAATTGTGTTTCGGTTTCCGCGACAGATTTCAAACACTAACCATCGTTTTGTTCAAAAATACGAATTTCGGTCCATTTTAGTCGTGTGGTACGAAAATCACCCGAAAAGACCAGATGAAATTGAGGACCAGGAGACCCTTATAACATTCTTCTCCTAAATTTATAAGTGAGTTTCGGGTTCCGCCTCAGATTTTGAACACTAGCAATTGTCTTGTTTGAAAATAGGAATTTCGGTCCATTTTTGTTGGGTGGTACGAAAATCTGCCGAAAATCCCAGAGGAAATTGAGGACCGGGAGACCCTTATATAATTCTTCTCCAAAATTTATAACTGAGTTTCGGGTTCCACGTCAGATTTCAAACACTTGCAATCATCTTGTTCGAAAATACGGATTTCGGTGCATTTTTTGTCGGGTGATAAGAAAATCACCTGAAAAGTCAAGATGAAACCGAGGACCGGGAGACCCTGAATTCATTATTGTGTTCCGAGTTTCGTGTCGGATTTCAAACACTAGCCATTGTTTTGTTCAAAAATACGGATTTCAGTCCATTTTAGTTGGGTGGTACGAAAATTACCCAAAAATACTAGAGGAAATCGAGGATCGGGAGACCCTTATAACATTCTTCTCCTAAATATATAACAGTGTTTCGGATTCTGAGTCAGATTTCAAACACTAACCATCGTATGGACCGAAAATATAGATTTTGGTCCATTTTTGTCAAGTGGTACGAAAATCCCCGAAAAGTCCAGATGAAATCAGCGACCGAGAGACCCTTATAGCATTCTTCTTCTAAATTTATAATTCTATTTCGGGTTCCATGTCAAAATTCAAACACTAGCCATCGTTTGGTCCGAAAATACGGATTCCAATCCAATTTATTCTAGTGGTATGAAAATCGATCGAAAAGTCCAGATGAAGTCGAGGACCGAAAAGTCCAAATGAAAATCGACCGAAAAATTTATAACCGTGTTTTAGTTTTCGCGTCAAATTTCAAACACTAGCCCTCGTTTGGTCCGGAAATACTTATTTCGGTCCTCTTTTGTTGGGTGGTACGAAAATCACCAAAAAAGGCAAGATAAAACCAAGGACCGAGAGACCCTTGTACCATTCTTCTCCTAAATTTATAATTGTGTTCCAGGTTCCGTGTCAGATTTCAACCACTAACCATCGCTTTGTTCGAAAATACTGATTTCAGTTCATTTTAGTCGGGTGGTACGAAAATCGTCCAAAAAGTCCAGATGAAATCTAGGACCCAGAGACCCTTATAACATTCGTCATCTAAATTTATAATTGTGTTTTGGTTTCCGCGTCAGATTTCAAACACTAGCCATCGTTTTGTTCGAAAATACGAATTTCGGTCCATTTTAGTTGGATCGTATAAAAACCGCCTGAAAAGTCCAGATGAAATCGATGATTTGGAGACCCTTGTAGCGCTCTTCTCCAAAACCTATAACTGTGTTTCGAGTTCTGCGCTAGATTTAAAAAACTAGCCAAACTCTGGTCCGAAAATACATATTTTAGTCCATTTTTGTCGAGGGGTACGAAAATTGCCCGAAAAGTCCAGATGAAATTGAGGACCAAGAGACCGTTATAGCATTCTTCTTCTAAATTTATAATTGTGTTGTGGGTTCTGCGTAAGATTTCAAAACTTATCAATGTCTTGTTCAAAATACGGATTTCGGTCCATTTTTGTCGTGTGGTACAAAGATCTCTCAAAAAGTCCAGATGAAATCGAGGACCGAGAGACCCTTATAGCATTCTTCTCCTAAATGTATAAAAGGGTTTCAGGTTCCACGTCATATTTCAAACATTAGCCATCGTCTGGTTAAAAAATATAGATATTGGTCCATTTTTGTCGAGGGGTACGAAAATCGCCCGAAAAGTCCAAATGAAATCGAGGACCGGGATACCCTTACAGCATTCTTCTCCAAAATTGAAAAATTAGTTTCGGGTTCAGCGTTATCTTTCTAATACAAGCCATCGTCTGGTCTGAAAATACAGATTTCGGTCAATTTTGGTCGGGTGGTACAAAAATCGCCCGAAAAGACCAAATGAAATCGAGTACCGGGAAACCCTTATTGCATTCTTCTCCTAAATTTATAACTGTATTTTGGATTCCACGCCATAATTAAAAACCTAACCATCGTCTAGTTCGAAAAAATGGATTTCAATCCATTTTTGTCGGGTGGTACGAAAATCGCCTAAATAGTCAATATGAAATCGAGAACCGAGAGACCCTTTTAACATTCTTCTCCTAAATATATAATATTGTTTCAGGTTCCGCATCATATTTCAGTCACTAGCCATCGTTTGGATTGAAAATACAGATTTTGGTCCACTTATGTTGAGGGGTAAGAAACTCGCCCGAAAAGTTCAGATAAAATCGAGGACCGAGAGTCCCTTATAGCATTCTTCTTCTAAATTTATAACTGTGTTTTGGTTTTCGCATCAGATTTCAAACACTAGCCATCATCTTGTTCGAAAATACGGATTCGATCTATTTTAGTCGGGTGGTACAAAAATCTCTTGAAATGTCCAAAGAAAATTGAGGAACGAGAGACTCTTATAGCATTCTTCTCCTAAATATATAACAGTGTTTCGGGTTCCGCGTCAGATTCCAAACACTAGCCATAGTCTTTTTAGAAAATAGGGATTTCGGTCCATTTTAGTTGGATCGTATGAAAATCACCCGAAAAGTCCCGATGAAATCGAGGATCGAGATAACCTTGTAGCATTCTTCTCCAAAAATTATAACTGTGTTTCGAGTTCTGCGCTAGATTTCAAACACTAGCCAAACTCTGGTCCGAAAATACAAATTTTAGTCCATTTTTATCGAGGGTTACGAAAATCGCCAGAAATGTCTAGATGAAATCGAGGACTGAGAGACCCTTTTAGCATTCTTCTTGTTCGAAAATACGGATTTTGGTCCAATTTAGTTGGGTGGTTCGAAAATTGCCCGAAATGTCCAGATGAAATCAAGGACCAAAAAACTCTTATGGCATTCTTTTCCTAAATTTATAACTCTGTTTCGGGTTCCGCGTCAGATTTAAAATACTATCCATCGTCTTGTTCCAAAAAACGGATTTCGATCCATTTTTGTCGTGTGGTACGAAAATCTCCCGAAAAGTCTAGATGAAATCGAGGACCGGGAGACCCTTATAGCATTCTTCTCCTAAATGTATAACAGTGTTTTAGGTTCCGCGTCAGATTTCCAACACTAGCCATCGTCTGGTCAGAAAATATAGATATTGGTCCATTTTTGTCGAAGGGTACGAAAATCGCCCGAAAAGACTAGATGAAATCGAAAACCAAGAGGCCGTTATAGCACTCTTGTTCTAAATTTATAAATGTGTGTCGGGATCCACATCAGATTTCAAACACTATTCATCATATTGTTCAAAAACACGTATATCGGTCCATTTTAGTCGTGGGGTACGAAAATCACCCGAAAAGTCCAGATGAAATTGAGGACCAGAAGACTCTTATAGCATCCTTCTTCTAAATTTATAACAGTTTTTCGGGTTCCGAGTCAGATTTCAAAAACTAGCCATCGTCTGGTTCAAAAAAATGGATTTCAATCTATTTTTGTCGGGTGGTACAAAAATCTCCCGAAAAGTCTAGTTGAAATCGAGGACCGAGAGTTTGGCTAGTGTTTGAAATGGACCGAAATTATAGATTTCGGTCCATTTTAGTCGGGTGGTACGAAAATCGATCGAAAAGTGCATATGAAATCAAGGACCGGGAGACCCTTATATCATTTTCTCCAAAATTTATAACTGGTGTTACGGGTTCCGCGTCAGATTTCAAACACTAGCCATAGTCTTTTTCGAAAATACGGATTTCGGTCCATTTTAGTTGGATCGTATGAAAATCGCCCGAAAAATCTAGATGAAATCGAGGACCGGGAGACTCTTATAGCATTTTTCTCCAAAATTTATAATTGTGTTTCGAGTTCCGCGCTAGATTTCAAACACTAGCCAAAGTCTAGTCCGAAAAAGCAGATTTTAGTCCATTTTTGTCGAGGGGTACGAAAATTGCCCGAAAAGTCCAGATGAAATTGAGGAGCGAGAGAAACTTATATCATTCTTCTCCAAAATTTATAATTATGTTTCGGGTTTCGTGCCAGATTTCAAACACTATCCATTGTTTGGTGTGAAAATATGAATTTCGGTCCATTTTTGTCGGGTCGTACGAAAATCGCCGAAAAGACCAGATTAAATCGAGGACCAAGAGACCCTTATAGCATTCTTCTCCTAAATTTATAACTGAGTTTCGGGTTCCGCCTCAGATTTCAAACACTAGCAACTGTCTTGTTCAAAAATGCGGATTTCTGTCTATTTTTGTCGGGTGGTAGAAAAGTCGCCCGAGAAGCCCAGATAAAATCGACGATCACGAGACCCTTATAGCATTCTTCTACTAAATTTTTAACTGAGTTTCGGGTTTCGCGTCAAATTTCAAACACTAGCAATCATCTTGTTCAAATATACGGATTTTGGTCTATTTTTTGTCCGGTGGTACGTAAATCACCCGAAAAGTCCAGATGAAATCGAGGACAGAGAGACCCTGATAAAATTTTTCTCAAAAATTTATTACTGGTTTTTAGGTTCCGTGCCAGATTTCAAACACTTGCCATCGTCTGTTCCGAAAATATAGATTTCGGTCCTTTTTGTGGAGGGGTAAGGTAATCACCCGAAAATTCCAGATAAAATCAACGACCGAGAGACTATTATAGAATTCTTCTTCTAATTTTATAAATGTGTTTCGGGTACCGCGTCAGATTTCAAACACTAGCCATCGTTTGGTTTGAAAATATAGATTTTGGTCTATTTTTGTCGAGGTGTACGAAACTCTGCCGAAAAGTTCAGATGAAATCGAGGACCGAGAGTCTCTTATAACATTCTTCTTCTAAATTTATAACTATGTTTCGGTTTCCGCGTTAGATTTCAGACTCTATCAATCGTCTTGTTCGAAAATAGGGATTTCTGTCCTTTTTGGTCGGGTGGTACGAATATCGCCCGAGTAGTCCAGCTGAGATCGAGGACCAAGAAACCCTTATAAAATTCTTCTCCTAAATATATAGCAGTAATTCGGGTTCCGCATCAGATTTCAAACACAAGCCATCGTCTGGTCCGAACCCAAAAAGTCCAAATGAAATCGAGGATTGAGAGACCTTTATAGCATCATCTTGTTCAAAAATACCTATATCGGTCAATTTTAGTCGGGTGGCACGAAAATTGCCTGAAATGTCTAGATGAAATCAAGGACACGAAGACTCTTATATAGCATTTTCTCCTAAACTTATAACTGTGTTTCGGGTTCCGCGACAAATTTCAAACACTATCCATCGTCTCCTAGTCCTCGATTTCATCCGGACTTTCCGGGCGATTTTCATGCCACTAGACTAAAATGGATTGAAATCCGTATTTTCGAAATTTGACATGGAATCCGAAATACAACAATAAATTTAGAAGATGAATGATATAAGGGTCTCTCGGTCGGCGATTTCATTTGAACTTTTCAGACAATTTTTGTACCCCTCGACAAAAATGGTACAAAATCTACATTTTCAGACCAAACGATGGCTAGTGATTAAAATCTGACCCGAAATGAGAAACATTGTTATATATTTAGGAGAAGAATGCTAAAAGGGTTACCCGATCCTCGATTTCATTTGGACCTTTCAACAAGACGATAGCTAGTGTTTGAAAATCTGACGCAGAACCCGGAACTCAGTTATAAATTTAGGAGAAGAATGCTACAAGAATCTTCTTCTCCTCGATTTCATCTAGACTTTTCAGGCAATTTTTGTATCCCTCGACTAAAATGGACCAAAATCTGTATTTTCGAACCAGACGATAGCTAGTGTTTGAAATCTGTTGCGGAACCCAAAACATAGTTACATATTTTGGATTAGGATGCTATAAGGGTTTCCCAGTCCTCGATTTCATCTGGACTTTTCGGACGATTTTCATACCACTCGACAAAAATGGACAAAAATCAGTATTTCCAGAACAACAAGGCCTAGTGTTAGAAATTTGACGCGGAACCCGAAACATAGTTCTAATTTTAGAACAAAGAATGCTATAAGGTCTCTCGGTCCTCGATTTTTATCTCGACTTTTCGGGCGATTTTCGTACCATTCAACAAAAATAAACCGAAATCTGTATTCGCACCAAACGATGGCTAAGTGTTTGATATCTAACGCGGAACTCGAAACACTATTATATATTTAGGAGAAGAATGCTTTAAGGTTCTGCAGGTCGTCGATTTCATCCGGACTTTCGGGCGATTTTTGTACCACTCGACTAAAATGCACCGAGTTCTGTATTTTCGAACAACACGATGGCTTGTATTTGTATTTTTGACGCAGAACACGATACACATTTATAAATTAGATGAAGAATGTTATAAGGGTCTCTCGGTCTCGATTCATCTTGACGATGGCAAGTGTATTTTCAGAAGAAAATGGACCATAATCTGTATTTTTAGACCAGACGATAGCTAGTGTTTGAAATCTGACCCGAAATGAGAAACATTGTTATATATTTAGGAGAAGAATGTTTGAAGGGTCACCCGATCCTCGATTTTATCTCGACTTTTCGAGTGATTTTTGTACACCCTGACAAAAATGGATGGAAATCCGTAATTTCCAACAACACGACGGCTAGTTTTTGAAATCTGACGCGGAACCCGATATACATTTATAAATTTAGGAGAAGAATGATATAAGAGTCTTCTAGTCCTCAATTTCATCTGGACTTGTTGGGCGATTTTCGTACCTCCTAACAAAAATGGATCGAAATTTGTATTTTCGGACCAGACGAAGGCTAGTGTTTGAAATTTGACGTGGAACCCGAAACACAATTATAAATATTTTAGAAGATTGCTTTAAGGGTCTCCCAGTCCTTGATTTCATCTGGTCTTTTTAGGAAATTTTCATACCACACGATAAATATGGATCGAAATTCGTATTTTCGGACCAGACGATGGCTAGTGTTTGAGAATTTGATGTAGAACCCGAAACTCAGTTATAAATTTAGGAGAAGAATGCTACGAAGAATCTTCTTCTCCTCGATTTCATCTGGGACTATTCGGGCATTTTTGTACCCCTCACAAAAATGGACCAAAATCTGTATTTTTGAACCAGACGATAGCTAGTGTTTGAAATCTGCCGCGGAACCCGAAACATAGTTATAAATTTTGGATAAGAATGCTATAAGGGTTTCCCCATCCTCTCGATTTAATCTAGAATATTCAGGCGATATTCATACCACCCGACAAAAATGGGCCGAAATTAGTATTTCTGGAACAGAAGCTAGCTAGTGTTTGTAATTTGACGCAGAACCTGAAACACGATTATAAATTTTGGGGAAGAATGCCTTAAGGGTATCTCGGTCCTCGATTTCATCTGGCTTGGACTTTTCGGGCTATTTTCATACCACTAGACTAAAATGGATTGAAATCCGTATTTTTGGACCAGACGATGGCTAGTGTTAGAAATTTGACATGGAACCCGAAATACAATAATAAGTTTAGATGAAGAATGCTATAACAGTCTTCGGTCGTCGATTTCATCTGGACTTTTTGGGCGATTTTTTTACCCTCGACAAAATGGACCAAAATCTATATTTCGGGTCAGGCCATGGCTAGTGTTTGAAATCTGACTCGGAATCCAAAACATTGTTACATAATTAGGAAAAGAATGCTATCAGGGTCTCCAGGTACTCGATTTCATCTGTACTTTTCGGGTGATTTTCGTACCATCCAACTAAAAATCGATCGAAATCCGTATTTCGAACAAGATGATTGCTAGTGTTTGAAATATGAAGCGGAACCTGAACTCAATTATAAATTTTGGAGAAGAATGTTATAAAGGGTCTCTCGGTCCTCGATTCGTTCGGTCTTTTCGGGCCATTTTCGTACCCCTCGACAAACATGGACCGAAATTTGTATTTTCGAACCAGACGATGGCTAGTGTTTGAAATCAGGCGCGAAACCCGAAACACAATTATAAATTTTTTAGAAGAATGCTACAAGGGTCTCCCAGTCGTCGATTTCATCTGGACTTTTCGAGAGATTTTCATACGATCCAACTAAAATGGACCGAAATCCGTATTTTTGTAAAAGACTATGGCTAGTGTTTGAAATCTGACGCGGAACCTGAAACACAGTTATAAATTTAGAAGAAGAATGTTATAAGGGTCTCTCAGACCTCCATATCATCTCTACTTTTCGGGGGATTTTGGTACCCCTCGACAAAAATAAACCGTAATCTGTATTTTCGTACCAGACGATGGCCAGTGTTTGATATCAGACGCGGAATTTGAAACACTGTTATAAATTTTGGCGAAGAATGCTTTAAGGTTCTCCAGGTCCTCGATTTCATCTGGACTATTCGGGTGATTTTCGTACCACTCGACTAAAATAGACCGAAATTCGTATTTCGAACAAGACAAAGGCTTGTGTTTGTATTCTGAAGCGGATATCGATACACATTTATAAATTTAGATGAAGAATGTTATAAGGGTCTCTCGGTCCTCGATTTCATCTGTAATTTTCGTGCAATTTTCGAACCCCTCGACAAAGATAGACCAATATGTATTTTCAGACCAGACGATGGCTATTGTTTGAAATCTGACCCGAAATGAGAAACATTGTTATATATTTAGGAGAAGTATGCTATAAGGGTCACCCGATCCTCGATTTCAGCTATAATATTCGGGTGATTTTTGTACACACCCGACAAAAATGGACGGAAATCCGTAATTTCCAACAAGACGATGGCTAGTGTTTAAAATCTGACGCGGAACCCGATATAAATTTATCGATTTCATCTAGAATTTTCAGGCGACATTCATACCACCTGACAAAAATGGACTGAAATCAGTATTTCCAGAACAGACGAGGGCTAGTGTTTGTAATTTGACGCAGAACCTGAAACTCAGTTATAAATTTTGGAGAAGAATGCTATAAGGGTCTCATGGTCCTCGATTTCATCTGGACTTTTCGGACGATTTTCATACCACTAGACTAAAATGGATTGAAATCTTTATTTTCGAACCATACGATGGCTAGTGTTTGAAATTTGACATGGAACCCGAAATACAATAAAAAAATTTAGAAGGAGAATACTATAACAATATCTCGGTCGTCGATTTCATGTGGACTTTTCAGGCGATTTTCGTAACCCTCGACAAAAATGGACCAAAATCTATATTTTCGGACAAGACGATGGCTAGTGTTTGAAATCTGACTCGAAATCCAAATCACTGTTATATATTTAGGAGAAGAATGCTATAAGGGTCTCCTGGTCCTCGATTTTATCTGGTTTCGGGTGATTTTCATACCACCTTACTGAAATGGACCGAAATTTGTATTTTTGAACAAAACCATGGCTAGTGTTTGAAATCTGAAACGGAACTCGGAACACAGTTATCAATTTAGGAGAAAAATGCTATAAGGGTCTCTCGGTCTTCAATTTCGTCTGGACTTTTCGGGATATTTTCGTACCCCTCGATAAAAAGGGACTAAAATATGTATTTTCGGACCAGACTTGGGCTAGTGTTTTAAATCTGGCGCAAAACCCAAAACACAGTTATAAATTTTGGAGAAGAATGCTATAAGGGTCTCTCGGTACTGAATTTCATCTGTACTTTTCGGGCGATTTTCTTAGCCTTCGATAAAAATGGACTAAAATATGTATTTTCGGACCAGACTTGGGCTAGTGTTTGAAATCTAGCGTGGAACTCGAAACACAGTTATAAATTTTGGAGAAGAATGCTATAAGGGTCTCCCGGTCCTCGATTTAATCTGGACTTTTTGGGCGATATTCATATGATCCAACTAAAATGGGCCGAAATCCGTATTTTCGAAAAAGACTATGGCTAGTGTTTGAAATCTGACGCGGAACTGGAAACACAGTTATAAATTTTGGCGAAGCATGATATAAGGGTCTCTCGGTCCTAGATATCATCTGCACTTTTTAGGCGACTTTCGTACCACCGGACTAAAATGGACCGAAATCTGTATTTTCGAACGAGACGATGGTTAGTGTTTTAAATCTGACGTGGAACCCGAAATACATTTATAAATTTAGAAGAACAATGCTATAAGGGTCTCTCGGACCAAACGATGGCTAGTGTTTGAAATATGACGAGGAACCCGAAGCACAATTATAAATCTTGGAGAAGAATGCTCTAAGGGTTTCCCGATCATCGATTTCATCTAGACTTTTCAGGCGATTTTCGTACCATCAACAAAAAAGGACTGAAATCCGTATTTTCGAAAAGAATTGTGGCTAGTGTTTGAAATCTAAAGCGAAACCTGAAACACAATTATAAATTTAGAGCAAGAATGTTATAAGTTTCTCTTGGTCCTCGATTTCATCTGGACTTTTCGGGCGATTTTCATACCACCCGACTAAAATGGATCGAAATCCGTATTTTTGGACCAGATGAGGGATAGTGTTTGAAATTTGACGCGGAAGATGAAACGCAGTTATAAATTTTGGAAAAGAATGCTATAAAGGTCTCCCGATCCTCGATTTCATCTGGATTTTTCGGGAAATTTTCATACCACTAGACTAAAATGGATTGAAATTCGTATTTTTGGACCAGACGATGGCTAGTGTTTGAAATCGGACATGGAACACGAAATACAGTTATAAATTTAGAAGAAGAATGCTATAAGGGTCTCTCGATCGTTGATTTCATCTAGACTTTTCGGACGATTTTCGTACCCCTGTACAAAAATAGACCAAAATCTATATTTTCGGACCTGACGATGGCTAGTTTTTGAAATCGGACATGGAACACGAAATACAGTTATAAATTTAGAAGAAGAATGCTATAAGGGTCTCTCAGTCGTCGATTTCATCTAGACTTTTCGGACGATTTTCGTACCCCTTGACAAAAATAGACCAAAATCTATATTTTGGGACCAGACGATGGCTAGTGTTTGAAATTTGATTCGGAATCTGAAACATTGTTATATTTTTAGGAGAAGAATGTTGTAAGGGTCTCCCGATCATCGATTTTATCTGGTATTTTCGGGTGATTTTCGTACCACCCGACTAAAATGGACCGAATTTCGTCTTTTTGAACAAGACTATGGCTAGTGTTTGAAGTTTGATCCAGAACCTGAAACACAGTAATAAATTTTTTAGAAGAATGCTTTAAGGGTCTCTCGGTCCTCGATTTTATGTGCACTTTTGTGGCGATTTTCGTACCGCTAGACAAAAATGGACTAAAATCTCTATTTTCAGATCAAACGATGGTTAGTGTTTGAGTTTTGATGCGGAACCCGAAACATAATTATAAATTTTGGAGAAGAATGCTATTAGGGTCTCCCGACCAAAATGGACCGAAATTTATATTTTCGGACTAGACCATGGCTAGTGTTTATAATTGGGCGCAAAGCCTGAAAAATAGTTATAAATTTTTGAGAAGAATGCTATAAGGGTGTCTCGGTCCTCGATTTCATCTGGACATTTCTGGCAATTTTCGTACCACCCAACAAAAATGGACCAAAGTCTGTAGTTTCAGACAAAACGATGGTTAGTGTTTGAAATCTGACGCAGAACCTGAAATAGAGTTATAAATTTAGGAGAAGAATGCTATACTATAAGGGTCTCTCGGTCGTCGATTTCATCTAGACTTTTCGGACGATTTTCGTACCCCTTGACAAAAAAAGACCAAAATCTATATTTTGGGACCAGACGATGGCTAGTGTTTGAAATTTGATTCGGAATCTGAAACATTGTTATATTTTTAGGAGAAGAATGTTGTAAGGGTCTCCCGATCATCGATTTTATCTGGTATTTTCGGGTGATTTTCGTACCACCCGACTAAAATGGACCGAATTTTGCTTTTTGAACAAGACTATGGCTAGTGTTTGAAGTTTGACCCAGAACCTGAAACACAGTAATAAATTTTTTAGAAGAATGCTTTAAGGGTCTCTCGGTCCTCGATTTTATGTGCACTTTTGTGGCGATTTTCGTACCGATTGACAAAAATGGACTAAAATCTCTATTTTCGGATCAGACGATGGTTAGTGTTTGAATTTTGATGCGGAACCCGAAACATAATTATAAATTTTGGAGAAGAATGCTATTAGGGTCTCCCGACCAAAATGGACTGAAATTCATATTTTCGGACTAGACCATGGCTAGTGTTTATAATTGGGCGCAAAGCCTGCAAATAGTTATAAATTTTTGAGAAGAATGCTATAAGGGTGTCTCGGTCCTCGATTTCATCTGGACATTTCTGGCAATTTTCGTACCACCCAACAAAAATGGACCAAAGTCTGTAGTTTCAGACAAAATGATGGTTAGTGTTTGAAATCTGACGCAGAACCTGAAATAGAGTTATAAATTTAGAAGAAGAATGTTATAAGGGTCTCCTGGTCCTCGATTTCATCTAGTCGTTTCGAGCGATTTTGGTATCTCCCGACAAAAATGGAATAAAATTTGTATTTTCTGACCAGACGATGGCTAGTGTTTGAAATCTAACCCAAAACAGAATTATAAATTTAGGAGAACAATGCTAAAAGTCTCTCCCGCTGCTCATTTTCATTTGGACTTTTTGGGTGATTTTTGTACCACCCGGCAAAAATGGACTAAAATTCGTAACATATAATAAAATAGAGTTGTCAAATAAATATGTAATTATTACTTTATTTGACAACTCTAATTTAATTTATGTTATTATTATCTTCATTTTATAGTTTTACTTTATAACAAATATATAATAATAACATGTAAAAAAAATAGAGATGTCAAATAAGGTAATAATTACATCTTTATTTTATTAGGGTTCAGTGTGTTAGCGTGTTTAGGGTTTAAGAAATCACGTTTAAGAAATCCCGTTAATTAAATACAACTACAAAATGAAGATAATAATAATATTTAATAAAATAGAGTTGTCTAATAAATAATTAATAATTACTTTATTTGAAAACACTATTTTATTATATGTTATTATTATCTTCGTTTTAGTGTTTTACTACATAAGGAAGATAATAAAAACATTTAATAAAATTAAGTTTATCAAATAAATATGCACTTATTACTTTATTTGACAACTCTATTTTATTTTATGTTATTATTATTTTCGTTATATAGTTGTACTTCATAACGAAGACAAATTAACATATAATAAAATAGAGTTGTTAAATAAAGTAATAATTACATATTTATTTGACAACTCTATTTTATTATATGTTATTACTATATTTGTTATGCATCAAACTTTAAAAGGAAGATAATAATAACATATGATAAAATAGAATTATCTAATAAATTAATAGTTACATATTTAATAGACAACTCTATTTTATTATATGTCATTATTATCTTCGTTTTATAATTTTACTTCGTAAAAAAGATAATAACATATAACAAAATTGAGTTGTAAAATAAATATGTAATTATTATCTTTGTTATTAAAATAAAACCATAAAACGAAGATACTAATAACATTAAATAAAATAGAGTTGTCAAATAATGTAATACTTAAATATTTATTTGACCACACTATTTTATTATATTATTATTATCTTCGTTTTGTATTTAATTTACAACTCGATTTTGTTATATGTTATTATTATTTTCGTTATTTAGTACAATTATAAAACGAAAATAATAAAAACATATAAGAAAATTGAGTTGTCAAATAAAAATGTAATTATTACTTTATTGACAACTCTATTTTGTTATACGTTATTATTTACTTAGTATAACTTATTTGTTTGACAACTCTATTTTATTATATGTCATTATTATCTTAATTATGACATAGAACTATAAAACGGTGATAATAATAACATAGAACAAAATTGAGTTGTCAAAAAAACAAATAATTACATATTTATTTGAAAACACTATTATATATATGTTATTATCGTCTTGGTTATGAACTAAAACTATAAAACAAAGATAATAACAATATATAACAAAATAGAGTTGTCAAATAAATATGTAATTATTAGTTGATTAGATAACTCTATTTTATTATATGTTTCTATTATCTTCGTTATAAAGTACAACTACATGACGAAGATAATAGTATCATATAATAAAATAGAGTTGTCAAATAAAGTAATAATTACATATTTATATGACAATTTATATTATTATCTTCGTTTTGTAGTTGTACTAAATAATGAAAATAATAATAACATATAACAAAATTGAGTTGTAAAAAAAATATGTAATTATTATATTACTTGACAACTCTATTTTATTATTATCATTGTTATGAACTAATAATTACATATTTATTTAACAACTCTATTTTATTAAATGATATTACTATCTTCGTTATGCAGTCAAACCTTAAAAAGAAGATAATGATAATAATATATAATAAAATAGAATTATCAAATAAATTAATAATTACATATTTATTTGACATCTCTGTTTTATTATACGTTATTATTATATTCGTTTTGTAGTTGTACTAAATAAATAAAATAATAATAATAACATATTACAAAATTGAGTTGTAAAATTAATATGTAAATATTACTTTATTTGACAACTCTATTTTATTATATGTTATTATTATCTTCGTTATGTTTTAAAACTATAAAACGAATATAATAATAACATTTAATAAAATAGAGTTGTCAAATAATGTAATAATTACAAAGCATTCTTCTCCTAAATTTATAATTGTGTTTCGGGTCATATTTTGAACATTAGCCATCATTTGGTCTAAAAATACGAATTTTGTGCCATTTTTGTCAGGTGGTACGAAAATTGCTTGAAAAGTCTAGTTGAAATCGGGGATTTTCGTTCCACCCGATTTCGGTCCATTTTTATCAGGCAGTACGAAAATCGCTTGAAATGTCCCGATGAAATCGACGACGTGAGACCATTATAGAATTCTTCTCCAGAATTTATAACTTTGTTTCGGGTTCCGCGCCAGATTTCAAACACTAGTCATCGTGTGGTCCAAAAATACGATTTTCTGTCTATTTTTGTCGGGTGGTACAAAAATAGCCCGAAAAGTCCAGATGAAATCGAGGACTAGGATACCCTTATCGCATTCTTCTCCAAAATTTATAAATGTGTTTCGGGTTCTGCATCCGATTTCAAACACTAGCCATCATCTTGTAAGAAAATACGGATTTTGGTTCATTTTTGTCAGGTGATACAAAAATCGCCCGAAAAGTCTAGATGAAATCGAGGACCCATAGACCATTATAACATTCTTCTTCAAAATTTATAACTGCGTTTCAGGTTCCGTGCAAGATTTCAAATACTAACCAGCGTTTTGATCGAAAATACGAATTTCGTTCCATTTTAGTTAGTTGGTACGAAAATCGATCGAAAAGTCCAGGTGAAATCGAGGACTGGGAGACCCTTATATCATTCTTCCCCAAAATTTATAACTGTGGTTTGGGTTGCCCGTCAAAATTCAAACACTAGCCATCGTCTAGTCCGAAAATACAGATTTTGGCATATTTTTGTCGATGTGTACGGAAATCGACCGAAAAGTCCAGAAGAAATCGAGCTCCGGGAGACTCTTATAGCATTCTTCTCCAAAATTTAAAATTGTGTTTTAGTTTCTGCCTCAAAATTCAAACATTAGCCATCGTCTTATTCAAAAATACGGATTTCGGTCCATTTTAGTCGGGTGGTATGAAAATCGCCCGAAAAGTCTTGATGAAAATATAGTAGTCGTCGTCTGGATTGAAAATATAGATTTCGGTCCTTTTTTTGTCGAGGGTTACCAAAATTGCCCGAAAAGTCCACATGAAAACGAGGACCGAGAGACCCTTATAGCATTCTTCTCCAAAATTTATAATTGTGTTCCGGGTTCTGTGTCAGATTTCATAAACTAACCATCGTTTTGTTCGAAAATACATATTTTGGTTCATTTTAGTAGTGTGGTACAAAAATCGTCTAAAAAGTCCAAATCAAATCGAGGACTGGAAGACCTTTATAGCATTCTTCACCAAAATTTATAATTATGTTTCAGGTTCTGCGACAGATTTCAAACACTAACCATCGTTTTGTTCAAAAATACGAATTTAAGTCCATTTTAGTTAAGTGGTATGAAAATTGCCCGACAAGTCCAGATGAAATCGAAGACCGGGAAGCCCTTATAGCATTCTTCTCCAAAATTTATAACTGTCTTTCGGGTTCTGTGACAGATTTCAAACACTAACCATTGTTTGGTCCGAAACTACGAATATTAATCCATTTTTGGCGGGTGGTACAAAAATCCCCCGAAAAGTCCAGATAAAATCGAGGACCAGGAGACCCTTACATCATTCTTCTCCTAAATTTATAATAGTGTTTCAGATTCTGCATCAGATTTGTAACACTAGCCATCATCTGGTCCGAATAATAGATTTCGGTCCATTTTTTTCGAGGGGTAAGAAAATCGCCCAAAAAGTCCAGATGAAATCGAGGACTTGGAGACTTTGATAGGATTCTTCTTCTAAATTTATAACTGTGTTTCGGGATCTACATCAGATTTCAACAACTAGCCATCGTCTTGTTCAAAAATACGGATTTCGGTCCATTTTAGTTAGGAAGTACGAAAATCGCATGGAAAGTCTAGATGAAATCGAGGACCGAGAGACCCTTAGAGCATTCTTCTTCTAGATTTATAATTGTATCTCGGGTTTCTATAACTGTGTTTCGGGTTCCGCATCAAATTTCAAACACTAGCCCTCGTCTGGTCCGAACTACAGATTTCGGTCCATTTTTGTGATTTGGTACGAAAATCGCCCAAAAAGTCCAGATGAAATCGAGGACTAGAAGACTCTAATAGAATTCTTCTCCTAAATTTATAAATGTATAAATATATAAACACTATCCATCGTTTGGTTTGAAAATACAAATGTTGGTCCATTTTTGTCGAGGGATACGAAAATCGTCCGAAAAGTCGAAATGAAATCGAGGACTGCGAGACCATTACAACATTCTTCCCCAAAATTTATAACTTTGTTTCCGGTTTTGCGTCAGATTTCAAACACAAGTCATCGGCTTGTCTAAAAATACGGGTTTCGGTCCATTTTGGTCTGGTGGTACGAAAATCGCTCGAAAAGTTCAAATCCAATCGAGGACGCAGAGACCCATATAGCATAGTTCTCCAAAATTTATAACTATGTTTCGGGGTTCCGCGTCAAATTTCAAATACTAGCCATCGTCTGGTCCGAAAATACAGATTTCGATCCATTTTGGTCGTGTGGTAAGAAAATCGCCCGAAAAGTCCAGATGAAATCGAGGACCAAGAGACCCTAATAGAATTCTTCTCCAAAATTTATAACATTGTTTTAGATTTCACATCAGATTTCAAACACTAGCCATCATCTAGCCTAATAATAGATTTCTGTCCATATTTTTCGAGGGTAAGAAAATCGCCCGAAAAGTCCAACTGAAATCAAGGACTTGGAGACTCTTATAGGATTCTTCTTCTAAATTTAAAACTGTGTTTCGGGTTCCGCGTCAGATTTCAAAAACTAGCCATCGTCTTGTTCAAAAAATATGGATTTCGGTCGGGTAGTACGAAAATCGCCCGAAAAGACCAAATGAAATCGAGGACCGGGAGACCCTTATAACATTCTTCAAAATTTATAACTGTGTGTTTCGAGTTCTGCGCTTGATTTCAAACACTAGGCAAAGTCTGGTTCGAAAATAAAGATTTTAGTCCATTTTTGTCGAGGGGTACGAAAATCGCCCGACAAGTCAAGATGAAATCGATGACCGAGAGTCTTATAGCATTTTTCTCCAAAATTTATAACTGTGTTTCGGGTTTCGCGCCAGATTTCAAACACTAGCCATCGTCTGGTCCTAATATACAAATTTCAGTCCATTTTTGTCGGGTGAGACGAAAATCGCCCGAAAAGACCAGCTGAAATAGATGACCAAGAGACGCTTATAGCATTCTTCTCCTAAATTTATAAGTGAGTTTCAGGTTCCACGCCAGATTTCAAACACTTGCTATCGTCTGGTCCGAAAATATAGATTTTGGTCTTTTTTGTCGAGGGGTAAGAAAATCGCTTGAAAAGTCCAGATGAAATCGAGGACCAAGAGACCCTTATAGCATTCTTCTCCTAAATTTATAAATGTGCTCCAGGTTCTGTGTCGGATTTCAAACACTAGCCATTGTTTTGTTCAAAAATACTAATTTCAGTCCATTTATGTCGGGTGGTACGAAAATCACTCGAAAAATACCAGATGAATCGAGGACCTGGTGACCATTATATCATTCTTCTCCAAAATATATAAAGAGTGTTTCGGATTCCGGGTCAGATTTTCAAACACTAGCCATCTTTTGGTCCGAAAATATAGATTTTGGTCCATTTTTGTCGAGGGGTATGAAAATCACCCAAAAAGTCCAAATAAAATTGACGAACGAGAGATTCTTATAGCATTCTTCTTCTAAATTTATTATTGTATTTTGGGTTCCATTCCAAATTTCAAAACACTAGCCATTATCTGGTCTGAAAATACGGATTTCAATCCATTTTAGTCTAGCGGTATGAAAATCTCCCAAAAGGTCCAGATGAAATCGAGGACCGGGAAACCCTATAGCATTCTTCTTTAAAATTTATACCTGTGGGTCGGGTTCCGCGACAGATATCAGACAATAGCTATCGGCAGGTCCGAAAATACAGATTTTGCTCCATTTTTGTCGAAGGGTACGAAAATTGCCCGAAAATTCCAGATGAAATTGAGGAGAAGAAGATTCTTGTAGCATTCTTCTCTTAAATTTATAACTGGTTTCGGGTTCTGCGTCAGATATCAAAACACTAGCCATTATCTGCTCTGAAAATACATATTTCGGCCTATTTTTTGTCGGTGATACGAAAATCTCCCGAAAAGTCCAGTTGAAATCGAAGATTGGGAGACCGTTATAGCATTCTTCTCCTAAATTACAATTGAGTTTCGGGTTCTGCCTCTGAATTCAAACACTAGCAATTGTCTTGTTCGAAAATAAATTTTTCAGTTCATTTTTGTCGTGTGGTACAAAAATCGCCTGAAAATACCAGATGAAATCGAGGACTGGGAGACCCTTATAGCTTTCTTCTCCTAAATTTATAACTGAGTTTCGGGTTCCGCGTCAGATTTCAAAACACTAGCATTTATCTTGTTCGAAAAAAAACGGAGACCCTGATAGCATTCTTCTCCAAAATTTGTTACTTGTTTTTTGGTTCAGCGTCAGATTTCAAACACTTGCCATCGTCTGGTCCGAAAATATAGATTTCGGTCCTTTTTTGTTGAGGTTAAGAAAGTCGGCTTAAAAGTCTTGATGAAATCGAGGACCAAGAGACCCTTAGAGCATTCTTCTCCTAAATTTATAATTGTGTTCCGTGTTGGATTTCAAACACTAGCATTTTTTTTGTTAAAAAAATACGAATTTTGGTCCATTTTAGTCGGGTGGTACGAAAATCACCCAAAATACCAGATGAAATCGAGGACCTAAGACCCTTATAGAATTCTTAACCTAAATATATAACAGTTCCGGGTCAGATTTCAAACACTAGCCATTGTCTGGTCCGAAAATATAGATTTTTGTCCATTTTTGTCGAGGGGTACGAAAATCGCCCGAAAAGTCGAGATGAAATCGACGACCGAGAGACGGTTATAACTTTCTTCTTCTAAATTTATAATTGTATTTCTAGTTCCATGTTAAATTTCAAACATTAGCCATTGTCTTGTTTGAAAATACGGATTTCAATCCATTTTAGTCTAGTGGTATGAAAATCACCCGAAAAGTCCAGATGAAATCGAGGTCCAAGAGACCCTTATAGAACTCTTCCTAAATTTCTAAATGTGTTTCAGATTCGATATAATACCACTAGTTTTGATACAAAAGTCCTGATAAAATCTTCACAACGTCATATTTCAAACACTAGCCATTATCTTGTTCGAAATTCATATTTCTTTCCATTTTTGTGTCGGGTGGTACAAAAAATCGTCCGAAAAGTCCAGATGAAATCGAGGACGGAAACCCCTCATAGCATTCTTCTCCTAAATTTATATTATTTTAGGTTCCGCGTCAAATTTCAAACACTAGCCCTCTTCTGGTTCGAAAATACAGATTTCGATCCATTTTTGTTTGGTATTACGAAAATCGACCCAAAAGTCCAAATGAAATCGAGGACCGGGAAACCCTTATACCATTCTTCTCCTTAATATATAAATGTGTTTCGTATTCCGTGTCATATTTCAAACACTAGCCATCGTCTGGTCTGAAAATTCATATTTTGGTCAATTTTTGTCGAGGGGTATGAAACTCGCTCGAAAAGACTAGATGAAATCGAGGACCAAGAGACGCTTATATCATTATTCTTCTATATTTATAATTATGTTTTGGGTTCCGCGTCAAATTTCAAACACTATCCATCGTCTAGTTCGAAAATATGGATTTCGGTCAATTTTTGTTGTGTGGTACGAAAGTCGGTCTAAAAGTCCAGATGAAATCGAAGACCCGGAAATCCTCATAGCATTATGTTCCTAAATTTATAACAGTATTTTAGGTTCTGCGTCAGATTTCAAACACTAGTCATCGTCTAGAAAGAAAACGCCGAGACGTCCAGATGAAATCGAGGATCGAGAGACCCTTATAGGATTCTTCTTCTAAATTTATAAATTTGTTTCAGGTTCCGCGTCAGATTTCAAACATTAGCCATCATCTTGTTCGAAAAATACATATATCAATCCATTTAGTCGGGTGGCAGAAAATTGCCCAAAAATGTCCAGATGAAATAGAGGACCAAAAGACTCTTATAGCATTTTTCTCCTAAATTTACAATTGTGTTTCGGGTTTCGTGTGAGATTTCAAACACTAGCCATCAACTTGTTCGAAAATATGGATTTCGGTCCATTTTAGTCAATGGTACGAAAATTGACCGAAAAGTCCAGATGAAATCGAGGACCGGGAGACCCTTATAGCATTCTTCTCCAAAATTTATAACTGTGTTTTGGGTTACGTCTCAATTTCAAACAGTAGCCCTCGTCTGGTCCCAAAATACAGATTTCGGTCCAATTTTGACGAGGGGTACGAAACTCGCCCGAAAGGTTCAGATGAAATCGAGGACCAGGAGATGAAAGACGCTTATAACATTCTTCTTCTAAATTTATAAATGTGTTTCGGTTTTTGCTTCACATTTCAAACACTAGCCATAATCTTGTTCGAAAATAAATTTTCGACCCATTTTAGTCGGGTGGTACAAAAATAGCTTGAAATGTCTAGATGAAATCGAGGACCAAGAGACTCTTATAGCATTCTTCTCTTAAATTTATAACTGTGTTTCAAGTTCCACGTCAGATTTCAAACACTATCCATCGTCTTGTTCGAAAATACGGATTTCAGTCCTTCTTTGTCTGGACGAAAATCGCCCGAATAGTCCAGATGAAATCGAGGACCGGGAGACCCTTATAGAATTCTTCTCCTAAATATATAGTAGTGTTTAGGGTTTCGCATCAGATTTCAAACACTATCCATCGTCTTATTCAAAATATATGGATTTCGGTCATTTTTGTCTGGGGATATGAAACAAGCCCAGAAGTCTAGATGAAATCGAGGACCGAGAACCCTAATATCATTCTTCTTCTAAATACGGATTTCGGTTTCTGCATCAGATTTCAAACACTATCCATCATCTTGTTCGAAAATACGGATTAGTCGATCAATATCAGTTAGGTGGTACAAAAATCACCCAAAATGTCAAGATGAAATCGAGGACCAGGAGACTCTAATAGCATTCTTCACCTAAATTTATAACTGTGTTTCGTGTTCCGCGTCATATTTCAAACACTATCAATCGTCTTGTTCAGAGAATACGGATTTCGGTCATTTTTGTCGGGTGCTACGAAAAATCGCCCCGAACAGTCCAGATGAAATCGAGGACCGGGATACCCTAATAGAAATTCTTCTCCTAATATATAAACAGTGTTTTGCGTCCACTTCAGATTTCAAACACTAGCCATCGTCTGGTCCGAAAATACAGATTTTGATCCATTTTTGTAGAGGGATACGAAAATCGCCCGAAAAGTCCAGATGAAATCGAGGACCTACACCCCTTATAGCATTATTCTTTTAAATTTAACTGCGTTTCGGTTTTGTGTCATATTTCAAACACTAGCCATCATATTTTTTCAAAAACACGGATATCGGTCCATTTTAGTCGGGTGGTACGAAAATCGCCTGAAATGTCCAGATGAAATCGAGGACCAAGAGACTCTTATAGCATTCTTCTCCTAAATTTACAAATGAGTTTTCAGTTCCGTGCTTATTTCAAACACTAGCCACGTCTTATTCGAAAATACGGATTTCGAAACATTTTTGTCGTGTAGTACGAATATCGCAGAAAAGTCCAAATGAATCTAGACCGATAGACCTCATAGCATTCTTCTCCTAAATATATAACAGTTATTTGGGTTCCGCGTCAGATTTCAAACACTAGCCATCGTCTAGTCCAAAAATACAGATTTGTCCATTTTTGTCGAGGGGTACGAAACACGCCCGAAAGTCTAGATGAAATTGAGGGACCGAGAGCCTTTATAGCATTCTTATTCTAAATTTATAATTGTGTTTCGATTTCCGTATCAAACTTCAAAAATAGCCATCACCTTGTTCAGAAATACGGATTTCGGTCCATTTAGTCGGGGTGTACGAATATCGCCTGAAAAGTCCAGATGAAATGGAGAGAACGAGAGACCCTTATAGCATTCTTCTCCATAATTTATTATTGTGTTCGGGTTCCCATCAAATATCGAACACTAGCCCTCGTTTGGCCCAAAAAATCAGATTTCGTCCATTTTTGTCGGGTGGTACGAAAATCGTCGGAAAGTCCAGATGAAATCGAGAACGAAGAGAAACCTTATAGCATCATATCCTAAATATATTAACAGCGTTCGGGTTCAGCGTCAGATTTCAACAGTAGCCATCGTCTGGTTCGAAAATACACATTTTGGTCCACTTTTTGTCAAGGGGTACGAAATTCGCGCCGAAAAGTCCGGGAAGATATCGTCAGATTTTTAACACTAGCCGGTATCTTGTTTGAAAATACGGATTTTTGATCCATTTTAATCGGGTGGTACAAAAATCACCTGAAATGTCCAGATGAAATCGAGACCAAGAGACTATCACAACATTTTTCTCCTAAATTTATAATGTGTTTCGGGTTCTGCGACGTTTTCAAACACTATCCATCGTCTTGTTTGAAAATACGGATTTCGGTCCATTTTTGTCGGGTGGTACGAAAATCGCCTGAATAGTCCATATGAAATCGAGGATCGAGAGACCCATATTGAATTCTTCTCCTAAATATATAACAGTGTTTTCGGGTTCGCATCAGATTTCAAACACTAGCCATCGTCTGGTCCGAAAATATAGATTTTGTCCATTTTTGTAGAGGTGGTACAAAAATTGCCCGAAAAGTCCAGTTGAAATCGAGGACCGAGAGACCCTTTTAACATTCTTCTCCTAAATATAAAAATAGTGTTTCAGGTTCCGATTCAGATTTCAAACACTAGCCATCGTCTGGTTGAAAATACAGATTTTTGTCCATTTTTTGTCGAGTAGTACGAAAATTGCCGAATAAACCAGATGAAATGAGAACCGAGAAACCTCTTATAACAGTGTTTCAGGTTTCGCGTCTGATTTCAAATACTAGCCATTGTTTAGTCCAAAAATAAGGATTTAGATCCGTTTTATTCGAGTGGTACGAAAATATTGCAAATGTCTAGATGAAATCCAGGACAGGAGACTCCATAAGCATTCTTCTCCTAAATTTATAACCGTGTTTCGAGTTCTGCGTCAGTTTCAAACACTATCTATTGTCCTTGTTCGAAAAATACGGATTCGTCCATTTTTGTCGGGTGATACGAAAATCGCCACAAAATCCAGATTAAATCGAGGACCGAGAGACCCTTATAGCATTCTTCTTCTAATTTTATAACTGTGTTTCGAATTATGCGTTAGATTTCAAATACTAGCCATCATCTTGTTCGAAAATACATATATCGGTCCATTTAGTCGGGAGGTACGAAAAATCTCCCGAAATGTCCAGATGAAATCGAGGACCTCGAGACTCTTATAGCATTCTTCTCCTAAATTTACAATTGTTTCTCGGGTTCCGCGTCACATTTCTAATACAAGCCATCGTCTTGTCCGAAAATACAAATTTCGGTCAATTTTTGTCTTGTGGTACGAAAATCGCCCGAAAAGTCCAAATGAAATTGAGGACAAGGTTCCGTGTTAGATTAAAAAACTAACCATCATCTGGTTCGTAAAAATGGATTTGGTCATTTTTTGTGGGGTGTACGAAAAATGGAGTCTCCTAGTCGTCGATTTCATCTGGACGTTTCGGGAGATTTTCGTACACCAAACTAAATGGACCGATATCCATATTTTCGAACAAGATGACGGCTCGTATTTAAAATATGACGCGGAACTCCAAACAAAGTTTATAAATTTAGAAGAAGAATGCTATAAGGGACTCTCAATCCTCGATTCATCTTGACTTTTGGGGAGATTTGTCGTACCACCCCGCAAAAAATGGATGAATCCGTATTTCGAACAATGGATAGTTGTTGAAATCTGACGCGGAACCGAAACACAATTATAAATAAATTTAGGAGAAGAAGCTACTAAGAGAATTAATGGGTCCTCGATTCGTCTCGACATGCAATGCGAATCTTCGTACTGCTAGAGCTAAAATTGGACCGAAATCCGTTTTCGAACAAATACGATGGCTGTTTTTTGAAATTTGGACGTGGTTTCCGAAACAAAGTTATAAATTTAGGAGAAGAAGCAGAACAGTCTCCTGGTCCTCGATTTCATCTGGCCATTTCGGACGATTTTTTGTACCACCTAACTAAAATGGAATCGAAATCGTATTTTCAAACAAGATATGGCTAGTGTTTAAATCTGACACGGAAACTGAAAAACACTGTTATAATTTAGAAGATGAATGCTATAAGGGACTCTCGGTCGTCGATTTCATTCTGGACTTTTCGGCGATTTTTCGTACACACTCGACAAAAATGGATGCGAAATCTATTTTTCGAACCTTACTATGGTTAGTTTTTTAATCTGGATGCGGAACCCGAAATACTGTTAAAAAAATTTAGGAGAAGAATGCAATAAGGGTTTTCTGGTCCTCATTTCATATGGACTTTTCCGGGCGATTTTCGTTCCCCCGACCAAAAAGGGGACCGAAAATGTGTATTTGGACCAGTACGATTTGCTTGTATTAGAAATGTGACTCAGAACCTGAAACACAATTTATAAATTAGTGAGAAGAATGCAATAAGAGTCTCTTGGGTCCTCGATTTCATTGGACCATTTATACGAGATATTTCGTACCACCAAACTAATTGACCATATTCGTATTTTCGAACAAGAAGATGGCTAGTATTTTAAAATCTGACTCCAGAACTCGAAACACAGTTATAAATTAGAGAAGAATTACTATAAGGGACTCTCAAATTCCCTCGATTCATCTAACTTTTGGGGCGATTTTCGTACCACCCGCAAAAAAATGGACTGAAATTCGTATTATCGAACAAGACGATGGATAGTGTTTGAAATTCTGACGCAGAACCCGAAACACAATTATAAATTTAGGATAAGAAATGCTTAAGAACTCCTGGTCCTCGATTTCATCTGGACATGCTCAAAGGCGATTTTTCGCTTACCACCCGACTAAAATAGAACCGAAATCCGTATTTTTGAACAATACGATGGCTTGTGTTTTCAAATTTGACGCAGGAAAACGAAAATACAGTCATAAATTTAAAGAAGAATGCTCTATAAACTGTAAGTCATGAGGCCTTCCCTACATGTTTTTGATTTAATGCCCAAAATACAATACATATGAGTATTTGAGATCTAATGATTTGAATTGAGAAACCACTTCAGCAAACAAGCGGGACACTATACCACTCGGAACAAAAGCTTGGAACTCAAGAATCAACCAAAATTGGAGGATGCGCGTTGAGAAAGATGCAATATGTATTATGTGAAATATTGCTCATAATAGTTGTTTTAGTAGGACTAATCACTATGATTTCATACCAAGTATTTGCCAAGAAAGTAAATCAATCAACTAATAAGTCAATTGATGAATCAATTGGGCAATCGGATTGGTCTGACTCAGAAACAAGAGTTTTTACTCGTAAATCGATTGTTAAATCGATTTACTTAAAGGTTTTTAGTGAAACCTGAGTTCTGGGCTAATCCAATCTACTTGGACAATCGATTGGGACATCAATTGGAGAATCGATTGTTTGAATTCACAGAACCAACAATTATTGAATCAATCGATTGGCAAATCGATTGTGCAAGTTTTTTCATAGGAATAAGTTCCTGTGATCCATCAAATCGATTGGGACATCAATTGAATTGATTTCCTTAAAACAACAAGTTTGTGACAATCGATTAGGTAATCGATTTGAAAGTTAATCATTTTATCAGAAAACACTTGAATAAATCGATTGGCACATTGATTTTGACAAAAATGCTGAGGTTCTGTTAAACAAGCACAATCGATTTAGCAAAATCGATTGAAGTAAATGTCTAAGTCACCACAATATGACAGCACCAATCGATTGGCAATCGATTTGAAGTAGTAAATGTCTGAGTCACTTGTGAACTAGCACAATCGGTTTGACGAATCGATTTGAAGCGCTAAATGTTTGAGTTACAGGAAGAATTCAGCTCTTTGCCAAATCGATATAGGACTACTGAAATATCGTCGACTGAGCAATCGATGTTTGATCTCGTTGTTTGAACAAAACACCTATAATCGATTACTCAATCGATTTCTGAACATATACTTAGGTTTCAGATTTTTGATTTATGTATTAAAAGAATCGATTGGCAAATCGATTCATGCTTATAATTTTCAAGATTCAAGAAAAAAACAAAGCACACGAAAATCGATTGGGCAATCGATTAAGCTAGTTTTAAACGTTATACAAATCGATTGGAGAATCGATTGTCCTGATGTTTTTCAATATTATATAAGCTGATTCAATCACTTTTTAACAATTTTTGTTGAATAACAACTGTTACATTTTCATAAACAAAAAGGACTGAAAAACACTTTGAGAAGAAAAAAATTGTTACAACACACAAATTACTCATTGGCTAAAATACTTTTGTGTGAGATCCTACATTGTGATTGAGTCAAATTTCTTGATATTCTTTAATTCTTTGTGAAAGACAAATCTCTTAATTTGAGTTTTGAAATCCAGTATGTACCTTGGTGGTTATCTTTTGGGATATGTGTGTTCATCTAAAGAAGCTCAGCTTGATCTCCGCTAGAGTTTGACGATTAACTCTTAGGGATAGGTTGGTATTGTGATAGAGTGGTTGTGAGTGGATGGATAGGCTGTAACGCTTAAGAAAGGCTGTAAAAATATTCTCAAATCTTCTAGTGAAAAAGATGAAATCTTGTGTTGATTTTAGGAACTGGATATAGGCTACCAAAAGTATAGCCAAACCAGTATAAAAATCTTGGTGCACTATTTTCCTATCTCTCTTTACTTTTCATATAATCTTGCATTGTGATTATAAACTTCCGCTGTGAAATAATCTGTATGAATTCTTTTCTGTTAAAATAGGAATTAAATTAAACAAGTTGTATTTGTTTTTAATCATCACTTAGGAAAGAATTAGATAATCTGTTGATAATAATTCTCATACATTTTTTAACAATAGAGGCCGTAATTTCTACAATTGGTATCAGAGCCTGATCTTTTTTTAGTACTAACTATCAATTAAAAGAAAATGACCTATGTAGAATTTCTG
>PGTU02002571.1:0-10190 GCA_002896215.2 Cicer echinospermum
AGGGAGGACGAAAATGACCTAAATGTTAATCCAATGACACAAACACACGTATCAGATGCACAAGATTGGTTAAAAACAATAATTGGACTAGAAAAACCCTAAGAAAGAAGAAAATGACCAAAAAGTTAATCCAATGACACAAATGAACTTATAGGATGCACAAGATTGGTTAAAACCCCAAATTGGAATAGAATAAGCCTACGGAGGACGAAATTGACCTAAATATTAATCCAATGACACAAACACGCCTATTGGATGCACAAGATTGGTTAAAAATTCTAATTGAACTAGAATAAACCTAGGGACGAAAATACCTAAATGTTAATCCAATGACACAACATTGAACATATTGATGCACTAGAATGGTTTAAGAAACCCTAATTGAACAACAATAAGCCTAGGAGGACGAAAATGACCTAAATGTTCATCCAATGACATAAACACACCTATTGGAATGCACAAAGATTGGTACAAACCCAAATGGACTGTGAAATAAGCCTAGGAGACGAAAATGACCTAAAGTTAATCAATGACACAAATGAACAATTATTGGTATGCACAAGATTGTTATAAAACCCTAATTTGACAAGGAATATTAGCCTAGGGGACGAAAATGACTAAAAATGTTCATCCAATGACACAAAACACCTTTGGATGCACAAGATGGTTAAAACCCTAATTGGACAACAATAAGCCTAGGGAGGACGAAAATGACCTAAATGTTAATCCAATGGCACAAATAATTGCGAGCACAAATTATTGGATGCACAAGATTGGTTTAAAAACCTAAATGGACAAGAATAAAGCCTATGGGAGGACGAATGACCTAAATGTTAATCCAATGACACAAAACACACCTATTGGATGCACAAGATTGGTTAAAAACCCTAATTGGACCAAGAATAAGCCTAGGGAAGGACGAAAATGACCTAAATGTTAATCCAATGACACAAATGAACTTATTGATGCACAAGATTGGTTAAAAACCTTAATTGGACAAGAAATAAGTCTAGGGAGGACGAAAATGACCTAAATGTTCATCCAATGACACAAATGATTGGATGCACAAGATTGGGTTAAAAACCCTAATTGGACAAGAATAAACCTAGGGAGGAACGAAAATGACCTAAATGTTCATCCAATGACACAAACACACCTATTGGATGCACAAGATTGGGTTAAAAACCCTAATTGGACAAGAATAAGCCTAGGGAGGACGAAAATGACCTAAATGTTCATCCAATGACACAAATGAACTTATTGGATGCACAAGATTGGTTAAAAAACCTAATTGGACAAGAATAAGCCTAGGGAGGACGAAAATGACTAAAAATGTTCATCAATGACACAAATGAACTTATTGGATGCACAAGATTGGTTAAAAACCCTAATTGGACAAGAATAAGCCTAGGAGGACGAAAATGACCTAAATGTTCATCCAATGACACAAATGACACTTATTGGATGCACAAGATTGGTTAAAAACCCTAATGGACTAGAATAAGCCTAGGGAGGACGAAAATGACCTAAATGTTCAATCCAATGACACAAATGAACTTATTGGATGCACAAGATTGGTTAAAAACCCTAATTGGACAAGAATAAGCCTAGGGAGGACGAAAATGACCTAAATGTTCATCCAATGACACAAATGAACTTATTGGATGCACAAGATTGGTTAAAAACCCTAATTGGACAAGAATATAAGCCTAGGGAGGACGAAAATGACCTAAATGTTCATCCAATGACACAAAATGAACTTATTGGATGCACAAGATTGGTTAAAAACCAAGAATAAGCCTAATTAAATGACCAATGACACAATAAGCCTATTGGATGCAGGATTGAAAATGACCTAATTGGACAAGAATGTAGGGAGGACGAAAATGACCTATCCAATGACACAAACACACTTATTGGATGCACAAGATTGGTTAAAAACCCTAATTGGACAAGAATAAGCCTAGGGAGAGGACGAAAATGACCTAAATGTTCATCCAATGACACAAATGAACTTATTGGATGCACAAGATTGGTTAAAAACCCTAATTGGACAAGAATAAGCCTAGGAAGGACGAAAATGACCTAAATGTTCATCCAATGACACAAATGAACTTATTGGATGCACAAGATTGGTTAAAAACCCTAATTGGACAAGAATAAGCCTAGGGAGGACGAAAATGACCTAAATGTTCATCAATGGACACACAAATGAACTTATTGGATGCACAAGATTGGTTAAAAACCCTAATTGGACAACAAGAATAAGCCTAGGGAGGACGAAAATGACCTAAATGTTAATCCAATGACACAAATGAACTTATTGGATGCACAAGATTGGTTAAAAACCCTATTGGATGCACAAGATTGGTTAAAAACCCTAATTGGACAAGAATAAGCCTAGGGAGGACGAAAATGACCTAAATGTTCATCCAATGACACAAATGAACTTATTGGATGCACAAGATTGTTTAAAAACCTAATTGGACAAGAATAAGCCTAGGGAGGACGAAAATGACCTAAATGTTCATCCAATGACACAAATGAACTTATTGGATGCACAAGATTGGTTAAAAACCCTAATTGGACAAGAATAAGCCTAGGGAGGACGAAAATGACCTAAATGTTCATCCAATGACACAAATGAACTTATTGGATGCACAAGATTGGTTTGGTTTGGAAAAAAGCCTAATTGGACAAGAATAAGGATGCAGGGAGGACGAAAATGACCTGACCTAAATGTTCATCCAATGATGACACAAATGAACTTATTGGATGCACAAGATTGGTTAAAAACCCTAATTGGACAAGAATAAGCCTAGGGAGGACGAAAAATGACCTAAATGTTCAATCCAATGACACAAATGAACTTATTGGATGCACAAGATTGGTTAAAAACCCTAATTGGACAAGAATAAGCCTAGGGAGGACGAAAAATGACCTAAATGTTCATCCAATGACACAAATGAACCTATTGGATGCACAAGATTGGTTAAAAACCCTAATTGGACAAGAATAAGCCTAGGGAGGACGAAATGACCTAAATGTTCATCCAATGACACAAAATGAACTTATTGGATGCACAAGATTGGTTAAAAACCCTAATTGGACAAGAATAAGGCTAGGGAGGACGAAAATGACCTAAATGTTCATCCAATGACACAAATGAACTTATTGGATGCACAAGATTGGTTAAAAACCCTAATTGGACAAGAATAAGCCTAGGGAGACGAAAATGACTAAATGTTCATCCAATGACACAATGACTTATTGGATGCACAATTTGGTTAAAAACCTAATTGGACAAGAATAAGCCTAGGGAGGACGAAAATGACCTAAATGTTCATCCAATGACACAAATGAACTTATTGGATGCACAAGATTGGTTAAAAACCCTAATTGGACAAGAATAAGCCTAGGGAGACGAATGATGACCTAAATGTTCATCCAATGACACAAATGAACTATTGGATCACAAGATTGGTTAAAAACCGACTATAATTGGACAAGAATAAGCCTAGGGAGGACGAAAATGACCTAAATGTTCATCCAATGACACAAATGAGACTTATTGGATGCACAAGATTGGTTAAAAACCCTAATTGGACAAGAATAAGCTAGGGAGGACGAAAATGACCTAAATGTTCATCCAATGAACAAACACACCTATTGGATGCACAAGATTGGTTAAAAACCCTAATTGGACAAGAATAAGCCTAGGAGAGGACGAAAATGACCTATCCAATGACACAAATGAACCTATTGGATGCACAAGATTGGTTAAAAACCCTAATTGGACAAGAATAAGCCTAGGGAGGACGAAAATGACCTAAAATGTTCATCCAATGACACAAACAACTTATTGGATGCACAAGATTGGTTAAAAACCCTAATCGGACAAGAATAAGCCTAGGGAGGACGAAAATGACCTAAATGTTCATCCAATGACACAAATGAACTTATTGGATGCACAAGATTGGTTAAAAACCCCTAATTGGACAAGAATAAGCCTAGGGAGGACGAAAATGACCTAAATGTTCATCCAATGACACAAATGACTATTGGATGCACAAGATTGGTTAAAAACCCTAATTGGACAAGAATAAGCCTAGGGAGGACGAAAATGACCTAAATGTTCATCCAATGACACAAATGAACTTATTGGATGCACAAGATTGTTTAAAAACCCTAATTGGACTAGAATCCAATGATACAAATGAACTTATTGATGCACAAGATTGGTTAAAAACGCTAAACGGACTACAATAAGCTTAAGGAGGACGAAATGACCTAAATGTCTAATCAATCTTGTGCATCCAATAAGTTAACTGACAGAGCGTTGGAATGGGAATCTCTTTAATGTCTGCGGTTACCTTAACTATCGTTTTTGAAATGTTTCGTAAATGAAGTATAAGGAATGGTCTCTGAATATTTCTGTTGCTGTTTTGTTTTGAAAATATTTAAGATAAATCGGTATTAAGAACGGGGAATCTCTTAAAGACTTATTTATTTAATGTTTGTTTTGAAAGTCGTTAAGTTAAATGGGTATAAAAATGGGGAATCTTTTAATATCTGCATTGCTTAGCGATTGTTGGTGGATGAGTCTGTGTATGCTCATGCATTTCATTCTGTAAATTGTGTTTGCCCGTGATAGGTGACACCTGGTAATGTACTGACCGTACGTTTACGATTTACGTTTTGGTAAATTGTGTTGACCCGTGATAGGTGACACCTTGGTAAATTGTACCGACCCGTGATAGGTGGTACGTTTACGATTTACGTTTTTGGTGAATTGTGCTGACCCGTGATAGGTGGCACCTCGGTAAACAATACTGGTCTGTGATAGGCGGTACGTTTACGATTCCCGCTTTTTCTTTTAGTAAATCGTGTTGACCCGTGATAGGTGACACCTCGGTAAACTGTACTGACCCATGATAGATGGTACGTTTATGATTTACGCATTTTAGTAAATCGTGCTGACCCGTGATAGGTGGCACCTCGATAATTGGTACTTTGGCCTGCGATAGGCGGTACAATTATGATTTACGGCCCTTCGAGGAGGGTTTTGGTTTGGAATTCCGAGTCCATGCATTTTGGCATATACGCATTGCATTAGGGTGTTTGGCACCCGAGTCGTATTTGATTTGAGTTTATGATTGAGTGATTTGAATTTTGATTTATCGTGGTAATTGCGTTGAAAATGCTAAGTGTTATGTGTTGGTTATTGTGTGTAAGTATGATGGTTATCGAGATCCCAATTGTCGTGGTAATCGCGTAGGAATTGCTAAGTGTTAGGTTGTGAACTTGATTAGAAATGACTTGAGTTAATGCATGAACTTTTGGAAAAACGATCAGGGAAATCGATTTCCCAATCGATTGGATAGTAAACAGGGACTTGGCCAAATGGACAAAATCGATTAGCCAATCGATTTTGAATTCAGTTTTCGAAAATCATTTACGAAATCGATTGCCCAATCGATTGGGCCTAAGTCAGGGACTCATCCATATTCGACCAAATCGATTTGGAAATCGATTGGCCATTAAGTCAGGGGCTCAACTATCCTGTCAATCGATTGAATCAAGGCCAGAGTTCAAAATTTCACTAAAAACCTTCAGGAAATCGATTTGGAAATCGATTGGTATTAAGTCAGGAGCTTAGTTATCCTGTCAATTGGTTGCCAAATCCATTGATTCAGCCCAGGATTCTGTTTTCATTGAAAAACCTTAATCCCAATCGATTTCCAAATCGATTGGCTCAGTGAAATCCTCAGTTTGATTAGATGATTGATTACTCATTAACTTATCCATGTCTTGATTGTTATGTGTTAATTAGGAGATTGAGAACTTCATTTTACTTTCATTTTAATTGGCAAAGTATTGTATGAACTTTTCGCATATTGAAAAATCACTGTTAAGGTGCATGCTTAGTTGAAAAGTTGTTTTGAGCATTTAAAAACTTAATTGCTATGTGTTAACTGTTATTTTTTGGTTGGTGACCCTTTATAATTATTGTGGAAATCTGGGCTTTGCCCTCAGATGAGAGTCAGGACGGTCCTACCGGGTTCGTACCCTACGGACGGGAATGGAGATGGGAACGCTTGACTGCAGATACGTTAGGAGGATCTCACGAGGCGCGTGGAGATCACTCAGGGTGTATAGCTTTTTGGTAGGATGATCAGATTAGGATGATGTATAGGGACTAGGTGTCCTTCTTTTTGGATTGGAGTATTTTTAGTTTGGAAAACTGTACTTATAACTAATATTGGTCAGTTTGACATTCTTATTTGAATGAGTTCCCATGTACCATCTTGTTGGTTGTGTAAATTGGTTTGGATTCTATAATTGGAGAAACTTCTTCCGCTGCTTGTAAATTATAATGACTCAATTTATTTACCATCTCTCCTGATTTAATTCTTTGTTTGGTTTTAATTACTTTTAAAAAACTAATCATACCTTTGCTTTGAATAAACGGGGTGTACAGTAATGCTTTAATTTTAATCTTAAATCTACTATGGAATTAGGGTTACTTTGGAATTAAAGGTATTCAATAAAGGTATTCAATATACTAGGATTCAAATGAGATCACCAAGGTTGGATTCAAAGTGAAAGTCATCCCTGACATGTTTCTCAATTTATAAAGGGATCAATTTTACTATTGTTGTAAATTTTAAATATTATTTCAATCAACTTGGAACTTTTTGTTCAATTTTAGTAACTAAATATAATTCAATAGTAAACGCAATCCTTGAGTTCGACACTCGGTACAACCGTTTTATTATTACTTGCAACGATTCAGTACACTTGCTGAAATGCTATCACTTTTCCATTAATTGAACAAAAGTAGATTCATCAAGAACCACCATGGACTAGACTAAACAAAGTAAAGACCAAAATTAACTAAAATATTTATCCATTGAGACTTTTGCACTAATTGGACCAGCTACATTGATTAAGAACAAAAATGGAGTAGAATAGACCAAGTAAAGACCTTGATGACCTAAACTATTAATCTTTGGAGACTTTTACACTTATTAGACTGACTACATTGGTACATAACCTTAGTAGAAATGACTAAACTGAATAAAGACCAAAATGAGCTAAAATTTTAATCCATTGAGACTTTTTTACTTGTTGGACAAACTACTTTGAAATTAAACCCAAAATGGACTTGAATAAACCTAGTAAACTATGAAAATGACCTAAAATCTTAATGCTTTAAGATTTATGCACTATTGGAAAAACTATATTGATTAGAACCAAAGCGAACTACATTAAACAAAATAAATACTAAAATGACCCTAAAATCCTAATACATCTAGATTTATGTTCTTATTGGACGAATTACATTGATTAAGAATCAAATGGACTTGAATAATCGTAGTAAAGGGCAAAATAAGTTAAAATGTTAATTGATTTATTTCTTATTGAACGAACTACATTTATTAAGACTCAAAATGAACTAGAAAAACCTAGTAAAGACCAAAATTACCCAAAAAATTAATAATCCTATGACATGAATGTGTTGAGGAAAAATCCTTTTTGATGTATGTTTTAATGACAACAAACCTCATGAAATAAATGATTAAGTTTTATGAATGGTGGTCTACTAATTATTGCACTTGAGTTTTGTTTAAGGAACATGAATTTGCAAAAGTGAACAAGCAAGAAGCCATTCACTTCACCAAAATGAAAAGTATCCAATCAAATAATGAAATAATCTCAAAAGGGATGTATCATATATCAATCATTCAAGAGAAATGATTATTACATCTTCAACATAGCATCTTCATGAAGAAGATGGTCAAATACATTCATACAACAATCAATGATCACACTATGCTATAAATCAGATGCAAGATCACTTAAAAGAAGCAAGATCAAATATGAGAAACGAAGAATGTTCTGGGTTATTAAACAAAAAAATGAAGAACATTCTTGACTGCATTTTGAAAAACAACGATCATTTTGGACAACAGTCTAAAAATGAAGAATGTTATAGTTTTTGACAGCATTAATCCATGAACATTCTGGTTTACGAAGAACAAAGGCTTCTAGAAATCAATATTGATTCAAACTATAATAACTCATCAAGATGCATGACAAATTTGCAAGTAAACTATCAGAATAATCAGAACGGAACACGCAAGGAAACCTTGGACAGATTCATTCAACAAATTCATAATGACATAAGCAATGTATGAAGTTACAAGTTTTGATCCACAAGAGTAACGATTTATAATCAAAGTACGATATGAACAAAAGAGAAAATACATCAATGGTACACTTATAGAACAATTGGTATACAAACAGAATTCATATCATAATAAAAACATCAAATCTCTCAAAAACAAAAAACGAAAAAATGTTCTTCGTTCTCACAATTTAAGTCCAAGAACGTTCTCATTTAAAAAGATCAAAATCTGTTGTAATTTTAGATCGATCTAGGCTAAAAAAATATATTTATCTACACTACAAAACATTAGTATTCATTATAGAGGAAGTTAATAATCTACACAAGATTGTTTTGGATAGATTCGATCAAAGAAGATCAAAAATGGCAAAGCAAAACATCAAGATCAATCTTCAAATTGATGAGCTATGAGCAAGGACATCCATGACAACAAGGACACTACTGCTGCACCTTTTTGCATAAAGTACATCATGTTTCTGACACAAAGGACTGACACACAACAACTGTCAAAATCCAACACTCATACAAAACATAAAACGAAGAAAGTTCTGTATAAACTTTGACTCAAAACAAAGCCAACTGACATGTGACAACTCATTCACTCACTAATTCACAGTTTCCATGAAACCATAGCAAAGAATGTCCTCCGTTTTGGAAAAAAAAATAAACACATGTTTCATTGCTTTAAAATATATCTGACACTTGGGAAGTGTGTCTGTAAGACCCTTAGTTTTTAAATTCTAATTTATGCAATTTTAATGTATTTTGTATTGAATTGCTGAGGCATTTAGCCAATTTTATTTTATTTTGTGAATTAAAGTACCAAAAACATATTTTATTAGAGATTATTAATATGTTTAATATATATATATAATATATATATATATATATATATATATTTTGATACCCGATTAAAATTATTTGTTGAAGAATAATTTAATTATGTTTCGAAAAATTTAATATCGGGCAATTTTTTAAAAATGTCTCTTGTTGTTGAAAAATTAATCTGCGATTGAATTGCGGCAAGAGTGGATATTTTTTGAAAATCTGGTTTGAGAAGTATGTGAGGTGATGTTTGAAATGATGATTTTAAAAAAAAAATCTAAGTTTAGATATTTGTTTTGGTGGTTAATTATAATATATATATATATATATATTTTATTTTGTATTGGTTAGTATTTATTTCATTAAATTAGCAAACGCAATATATGCCTGCAAACCTTTGAACAAGACTTGATAGTTGAGTTTATTTCCTATTGTCGGTGACCGTTGATCCAGGACGTTTCGTTGGTATCGGGAGACTTGGGGGGAATAGTTTATATAAAATTGGTTATAATATTTAAAATCTTGAAAGTTTATCTTGAAGAATAATAGTTTCTGGGTTGTAAGTCCCAAGTGTTTAGCCGACGTACAGGCGTTTAAGGGCAGTGAAATCCTTGAAAGTTTCTTCAAAATAAAAGGCAAAATTTTAAATATGGATAATCTCTTTGTAGAACTTCTTCTTTCTCCACTCCTTCTACCCAAAACTTCCCTGAGAAAGAGAACCTATCAATAGTGAAGAAATCACTATTGAAGACTTCCAAAAATCTATAAACAATTGGCAAATCCCAAAAATAAAAAAAAGATGAGGTCTATGTATCTAGTCTTTTCAAAATTTATTAAAAACAGATTATGTCATCAAAACGGAGGAACGTGATGTTACTCTTTCTAACCCTTTTGAAACAATAAATTCTTCTTTCTTCAAAAACGCTCAAAAAAACGCGCTAACAGGAACTATAACTTCATACATATAGGTCTTGTTCAAGTTGGTATAAAACCTTTAACAAGGAAGGAGTAAACACTTCAATCCTATGTGTCCTACGAGATGCAAGGTTCTTGAACTTTCAAGAATTCAATTATAAGTACAGTTGAATCTAGTCTTTGTCAAGGACCAATTTGGTTTTGGATGTTATCCAAATTTTTTTTGTCTTTAAAAGACCCAAACATCACAAATTTTCTT
>PGTU02002573.1:0-34793 GCA_002896215.2 Cicer echinospermum
ATTTGGGACTAAATTTATTTTATGAGTTTCTCTTCAATGTAAAGTTTTGACTCTTCCTAAATAATTCAATGTATTAGACGTAGTAATCTAACGACTTAACTCTACCTAACAAGCAGTCATAAGAGACTACATTAGTTTATACTAATGCCCTCTTCTTGTTAGTAACTTTATTTTGGTAAGATTGGAGCATAATTACGTCCGTAAGTGGTGCCCCACTTACCCTCATTACCCCTGCTTCCGTCGTAATAGATGGAGAAATTCATCCTAGCTGGATGAATAATTATACTTTCTCACTTTAATCAAATATATAGGGAATATATATATAAATCCACACACATATATCGCGACAAAATATAATACATCATCTATTAAAACATATATAAAGACTACCATACACCAAACTTGAAAATTATTATAGAATAACATAAGCTATTAAGTCATTATATATACAAATCACACCAATGTAATAAAATCTCATGAGAAATGTTTAAGGTGGAATTTTTTTTTCCCAAATAGTCCCAAATTTATGTTATAACAACTCAAAACTGGAATTAACTTAAGAGTCAACTGACAGAAACTCACAATATCAGAATTGAGTGAATGAGTACTCTTTGGAAAGCTTATAATGTCTAACTTTGGTAGATAGAAATTTTATTTTTTTTTATTTAGTCCAGTTCTTGTAGTTTATTAAAATAAAACACAAGACAAAAACAAACAGAAACAACAACCTGGTCCAGCTTGTAACCCATTGTTCAACATCAAATCTCAATCAATCATCACTAATTTTTGTACTCACTTTGAAGCAAGATTGAGTGTAGTTTCCAGAAAACTAAAAATCATTCAAGACGGATGTCTATAAAAAAAGTTAATGACCAACACATCACACATATGTCATGCGAAATATTCCAATGTTAATAACATTCCTTCTATCGCACTAATTTCCTAACAATTCTTTGCAACAATAATGCTACAAATCATGAGTAAATCAGTAATGAACACATGAAAACAGCAGCAAATTTTCCAATTTACTCAATTCTACACTAGTCTTATTTCAAAATCCCTAAATCAACCAAGAATAATAAAAATCATTTTTCTTCGTTTCAAACTCTAAACCAAACCCCAATCCTAACCTAATGGAACACATTAATTCATACATGCATGATGATGAGAAAGATAGGAAAAGGGAAACGCCCCTCTTGATTTCCAAAAGAATGGAGAAAATGATTTGTTACCCTCAACTCTTCTACATAGACTTCTAAGCAAAATGCACTTTTCCTTTCTCTTTTCTTGGTTTGTCAATGGTTTTTGGTTGTTTTCTCTCTTCTTCTTCTTTTCTCCTTCTCTTCCTTCATTTCTCTCACTCTTTCTTCTTCTCTATCTCACCATTTTTTTTATCTCCTTTCTTTCTGGTTTTTGCTGTTCTCTCCCCCCTTCCTCTTTTTCTTTTTTTCCGTAACAACATAAAAAATTACTACAAAATTATTTATGCTAAAGAGGGATGTTAACATCATTACCCCTTAAATAAATTTTGTCCTCAAATTTAGTAACTTACCTAATAAAACAAGTGAGGATACTTCTCAAGATTTTCAGACTCAAGTTCCCAAGTGGCATCGGGCGACATACCTTCGAAACAACCTTCACGCAATGAAATTGCTTTTTTCTTAATGTTTTCAAGCTGCGGTCCACAATTCGACTTGGTAACGCGGTTTTAAAAGTAAGGTTTGGCTTCAATTAGATTGAATCATGGTGTAAGTTTGTGACTAGTCATGAATGTTACCTTTTGAGTTGAGACACATGGAAGATATCGTGTAAATCCAGACAAGGAAGGAGGTAAAGCTAATTGGTATGCCATTGGACCTACCGACGAAGGATTTGGTAAGGACCTATGAAACTGGGACTTCAATTTTTTTTACTTTCTTATAGATCTTCCAATACCTATAGTGGGAGTGACTTTAAGAAAAACGTGATCACCTTCTTCAAATTCTATAGGCTTCTTCTGTTGTCAGCATAACTCTTTTGTCGACTTTGGGCTATTCTCATTTTTATCTTTTAAATCATCTAATCTTTTTATGTGGTTTCCCTGATAGACATCTGTCCTAAGATTCCTTTATCTCCAACTCTCTGACCCATACGCAAAGGGGTCTTACACTTACGTCCATACAAGGCTTCATGAGGTGCCATACCTATACTTAATGGTAACTGTTATTGTAGGAACTCCACTAAAGGTAAATTGTGCATCCCAATTTCCCCCATCTTCTTAAGATACAAGCTCTAGAGCATATCTTCTAATGTTTGAAATTGTCCTCTCAGTTGGACCATCGGTTTGAGGGTGGTAAAGCGGTACTAAAGATTCAAACAAGTTCAAAAGGCTCTATGGAATGCTTTCCAAATTGTGATGTAAACTTAGGATCCTGTGTGACACAATGCTGGTTGGCACTCCAATGCAATCTTACTATCTCCTTAATAATATCTTAGCCAACTTAAGGGTATTGAAGGTAGTTTTCACTGGAATAAGTGGGTCGACTTAGTTAATCGATCCACTATGACCCATATAGAATCGTACCCTGCTTGGGTACGAGGTAACCCTATTACAAAGTCCATGGATATCTTATCCCATTTCCACTATGGAATCTCTAACGGCTGAAGTAAACCTGCGGGTCTTTGGTGTTCACTTTTAACCCTTTGACATACTAAGCATCGTGCAACATACATTGCTATGTCACTTTTCATCCCAGGCCACCAATAGTTCTTCTTAAGGTCTTGATACATTGGTGGCACCTGGGTGAATTGATAACGCACTTCTGTGGGATTCTTCTAAGATCATTCTTCTCAAGTTTTCAGCATTAGGTACACCATTTCTTCCTCTAAATATGATGATCCCATCTGAAGTCATGGAAAAGTCTGGTTGAGTATCTTAGACTATACTCTTCATCATACTCTTGAGCTTCCCTAATCCTATCACGGAGATCAGAAGAGATTTCTATAGGGCATAATAGGATTCCTTCATCTAATGGTATCATGTTTAGGGTTAAGGTTTCTAAAGTCTTCTAATGAGCTCATCTCATTAACCATCATGTAGGCTACATGGAGTGATTTTCGACTTAAGGCATCAGCGACCACATTTGCTTTACCTGGATGATACTTTAACTCAAAATCATAGTCTTTCAAAAACTCCATCCACCTCCTCTGCCTCATGTTCAATTCCTTTTGCTCAAACAAGTATTTCCAGGCTCTTATGGTCACTAAAAACTTCAAATTTAGCTCCGTATAAATAATGTCTCCATATCTTCAAGGCAAAACTACAGCTGCTAACTCAAGGTCATGGATAGGGTAGTTTTTCCTCATGGGGTCTTTAGTTGTCTAGAGGCATACGCTACAACTTACAGTTCTGCATCAACACACATCCTAATCCTTTTAAGGATGCATCACAATATACTTCAAACCCTAAAGTTGAATCGGGAATCACAAGGATAGGTGCAGTGGTTAAACGAGTTTTTTAACTCTTGAAAACTCTTCTCACAATCCTCATCCCATACAAAAGGGTTATCCTTTCGAGTGAGACGGGTTAAAAGTAAGGCTATTTGGGAAAATTTCCTAATAAACCTACGATAATAACCGGCCATCCCTAGGAAGGCTTTCTAACTTCCGTAACATTCTTTAGGTGAGTCCAATTCAAAACAGTTTCAACCTTAGAAGGGTCAACAGTTACACCTCCTTGAGAAATCACATGACCCAAGAACTTTACTTCACTTAACCAAAACTCACACTTGCTTAAGTTTGCGAACAATTTCTTATCTCTAAGGATCTGCAACACTATCTTGAGGTGTAATTCATGTTCTTCAAAATTTCGAGAATAAATGAGGATATCATCAATAAAGATTACTACAAACTTATCCAAATAAGGTCTGAAGATGCGGTTCATATAATCCATGAATACGGCTTGGAGCATTGGTTACACCAAATGGCATAACTAAAAATTCATAGTGTCCATACCGTGTTCTAAAAGTTGTTTTTTGAACATCTTCAGACTTTATTCGAATTTGATGGTATCCTGATCTAAGGTCGATCTTTGAAAAGACGGTGGCTCCTCCAAGTTGGTCTAATAAGTCATCTATCCTAGGGATAGGGTACTTGTTCTTGATGGTTACTTTGTTGAGTTGCCTATATCTATGCAAAGTCTCATTCCTCCATCTTTCTTCTCTAACTAACAAAAACTGGAGCACCCCATGGAGAGACACTCGGCCTTAGCAAAACCCTTAGTTAAGAGATCTTCTAATTGAGATTTTAGTTCTTTAACTCTAGAGTGACATCCTATAAGGAGTAATGCAAATTGGATTAGCACCAGGGCTAGGTCTATGGAGAACTATATCTCCTCTCTGGAGGTAGGCATACTACATCTTCTGGGAAGACGTCTAAAAATTCATTCACAACTGGAATTGTAGCGACATCAAGTTTAGGTCCCGAATCTGAAGATGATGTTAGTAGAAAACCTGACCCCCACTATATAGGGCATTGTAAGAGGTTAGACACACTAGGAAGTAGAATGGAATCAGTTTCATTCTACTTAATATAGCAGGACGAAAATACAAAATATTTTCTTCACAATCTACAAGTACAAACGATTTAGCTGAAAGCCAATCCATTCCTAAGATGGCATCCATTCCTTTCAAAGGTAGAAAAACAAATCAATTGGATAGACTCTATCAGATACAATGAGATGACAACTCTTACAAACATAAGAGGTTTCGACACTACTCTCAGCCGTTGTAGAGACAACCATGGGAGGTGTAAATTTTCAGTTAATTTGAGACCTAAGCGTAAAACATACTTAATGGATATAAAGGAATGAGAAGCACCTGTGTCAAACAATACTTTTAAAGGTTCATTTATTTAGAAAACACTCATCGACAATCAAGTCGTTGTTTCCTTTAGCCTTCATAGCATTAAGAGTGTAGACTCTTCCAGTGGGTGTGCCATTTGAGTTGGCTAGCCCTTTCATCTTCCTTTGTGGACAATCTTGACTCATGTGTCCCGATATCTTGCACTAAAAGCATACGTTCTTACCGTACAAGCATTCTCCTGGATGTGATCTTCCACACTTAGGACATTCCCTTGGCCCCCTCGCTTGAGGTACAACTGAGTTTTGGGACTGTTTTCCTTTATTAGGGGACATCTTAACCTTCAATTGTTGATTACTCTTTGGTGCATCCCTCCTTTGTTGCCACTTGAGTTGTTTGTTCTCCTTTAAACTTCGTAGACTTTCTTCTACATGTAACTTTTTATGAACCAAAGTGGCATAAGAAATTATCTCTAGTTGGGCCAAATTACTTTTAATCTCTGGATTCAAAACCTTACTCGAACTGATTTATCTTCCATCGATCATTTGGGGGCGTACTCTGCTGGGCACAAAACCTTGCTAGTTTCCTCGAACTTTCCACATAATCAGCAATAGGCATGTCTCCTTGTTGAAGTTGTGTAAATTCAAATTCTTTTGTTTTCTTATAATCATGGGAATATATTTATCTAGAAACACAGTAAAAAATTCTCCTAGTTCATCGGTGTACCCGCACTTATCATGTATGCCTTTGCACCCTTCCACCAGTTCTCAGCTTCTCCTTGTAGCATATGAGTAGCAAAGCTACTTTAAATCTTCTTCAGTACATTGCACCACAAAGAAAAATTTTAGTCATTTCATCAACCATGATTGAGCTTCCAATGGCACCGGGCTCCCTTGGAAAGCTGGGGGTTTCAACTTGTGAAAGTCATAAAATAATCTGTTTGAGGCCTCTGGTGGAGGTGGTGGCGGTGGATGAGCAGGCCCGACTGATTGCGCAAGATGATTCATTATGCTAGTCATAACAGCTTGTTGTTGTTGCAGTCATAAGTTGTTGTTGTTGTTGCATCATTTGCATCATTTTTTCCCAACGTTCATCATTATTCTGCCCTCTACGAGGCTACCTGGCATCTTTGGATTTGGTTCCATAATGTTCTACATATCAAACACAAATATTAAGTTGATCAGACTTAATATTTCATGAATTGATAATTAGAAAGTATATAGTCTCAAAATAAGAATAACAACTAATTTTAACTACCCACAGTACGGTCAGTTTCCACCGACTCTGATACCAAAAAAATGTAATACCATAAGTTAATTGTCTAGAATATAACTTGAGCATTAACATAATTCGATAAAAGAGATGATCAATACAATCCCGACACAAATTCATGAAAATGTATTCATACACAGACTAATCCTTCAAAGAAAAACATAGAAATATGGAGTACATAACACATCCATGGTTCAAAATAATTCCCCATAAATTATAAGCAGACTATAGTGTAAACTGATACGCGTCATTTCTTTAACATGTGATCTAAGCCTTTTTACTTGTAACACATTTGAATAAATTTGGATGAGATTACATCTCAGTGGGTCCCAATAAATGAAATTAAATCAATTAGCATCCTAATTTGGGACTAAATTTATTTTCTGAGTTTCTCTTCAATGTAAAGTTTTGACTGTTTCTAAATATTCAAGTCATTAGACGTGAGTAATCTAACGACTTAAACTCTACCTAACAAGCATGTCATAAAGACTACATTAGTTTTACTAATGTCGTCTTCTTGTTAGTAACTTTATTTGGTAAGATTTGACATAATTACGTCCGTAAGTGGTGCCCCACTTACCCTCGCTTACCCCTCGCTTCCGTCGTATATAGATGGAGAATTCATCTAGCTAGGATGAATCATATACTTCTCACTTTAATCAAATATATAGGAATTATATATAACAATCCACACACATATACACACAAATATAACATCATCTATTAATACATATATTAAAGACTACCATACACTCAACCTTGAAAATTATTATGATAACATAAGCTATTAAGTCAATTATATCATACAAATCACACAATGTAAAATAAAATTCCAGAGAAATGCTTAAGGTGGATTTTTCCCAAAATAGTCCCAAATTTATGTTATAGCAACTCAAAACTGAGTTTTACTTAAGAGTCAACTAACAGAAACTTACAAATATCAGAATTGAGTGAATGAGTACTCTTTGGAAAGCTTATGATGTCTACTTTGTAGATAAAATTTATTTTATTTTTATTTAGTCCCAGTTCTTGCAGATTATTAAAATAAAACACAATGACAGAAAACAAAACAGAAACAACAACTCTGGTCCAGCTTGTAACCCATTGTTCAACATCAATACTCAATCAATCATCACGAATTTTGTACTCAATTTGAAGGCAATTGAGTGTAGTTTCCAGAAAACTAAAAATCATTCAAAACGGATGTCTATAGAAAACGTTATGACCAAAACCTCACACATATGTCATCGAAATTCAAGTTAATAACATTCTTTCTATCGCACTAATTTCCTAACAATTCTTTGCAACAATAATGCTACAAATCATGAGTAAATCAGTAATGAACACATCAAAAACAGCAGCAAAAATTTCAATTTACTCAATTTTACACTAATCTATTTCAAAATCGCTAAATCCAACCAAGAATAAAATAAAAATCATTTTTCTTCGTTTCAAACTCTTAAACCCCAAATCCCTAACCTATGGAACACATTATTTCATACATGCATGAATGAGAGATAGGAAAAGGGAAACCCACCTCTTGATTTCCAAAAGAATGGAGAAAATGATTGTACCCTCAACTCTTTCTACATAGACTTCTAGCCAAAATGCACTTTTCCTTTCTCTTTTCTTGGGTTGTCAATGTTTTTGGTTGTTTTCTCTCTTCTTCTTCTTTTCTCCTTCTCTTCTTCTTTCTCTCACTCTTTCTTCTTCTCTATCTCACCATTTTTTTCTCTCCCTTTCTTTTCTGTTTTTGCCGTTCTCTCCTCCCCCTTCCTCTTTTTCTTTTTCCTTTGTTTTAATTTGTTTACTTATTTTACTTTACTACTTTCCCCCTTTCTTTTATTATTATTATTATTATTATTATTATTATTATTATATACTAACATGTAAAACATAAAAAAATTACTACAAATTATTTATGCTAAAGAGGGATGTTACATTTGGCGTGTTATCCAAAATATTTGAGGAACTTGGATCACCAAGCAGATGGGGATGGAATTATTAAAGTTATAATTAGACCAACATTTTGAGGTGTACATTGTGGTTTGGTGTAATTGTTCAACTAAAGAAAATTGAGGATTTGTGGACAATGGCGAAATTTAGGAGTTCTCGGCAGTAGTGATTGTTTTGTGCTTAGTGTGTTGGTGTCATACTTAGTGTTTCGGTTTGGTACCAAATGGATGTTTCGTACCAAGTGGATGTATATGAGGCTATGCGACATAGCTATGGGCGATTATACTTCGTCGATAGGATCAAAGTTATAGGAAAATAAGGGAAACTCATTGGACGATGAGAAGATTGTTGGACCGCTTGTGCATTAGAATAACCTTAAGTGCAAGTCGTAAAGAGTGTTATTACAGTTTCGGTTAAGATAGTCTAAGCCACCATCATGATTTTTGACTATTTATTGACAAATGAGGAACTGATCATCCTTGATCTCTTGTTGATAGTAGACAAAATCATGTTGAATGGAACAGACGAGTCTTACCGTCTATGGTATTGTGCAGAGTTATTAAATACCTATGAAAAAGGATATACGACACTTTCTTCCCGGAAGCATGACGAAGCAAGTTCTATCATGTATGTTGAGATGAGTGCAAACCGGGTGTGGTTATTACTCTTACTTTAAGTTTCGAGGACGAAACTCTTTTAGGAGGGTAGTAATGAAAGACCCTTAATTTTAAATCCTAAATTATACAATGTTAGGGTATTTTATGTTGAATTTCTTAGGTTTTTAGCCAAGTTATTGATATTTGGTGAGTTTAATGCCCAAAAAAATCTTTTCGATGCCCCAATTAAAATTATTCGTCGAAAAATAAATTAGATTAAGTACGGTGAATCTATTCTCGAAGAATAATTTATTCAAATGTTACGAAGAATTTAATACTGGGCAGTTTTGCTAAAAATATATTGGGTTGCTGAAAATTTTATCTGTCAATTGAGTTGTGATGAGAATAGATATTTTTATCAAAATGGTTTGAGAAGTGATGAGAGGTGATGCGGAAATGATTATTTTTATAAATATCTAGAGATTTAGATATTGGTTTGGTTTAATTATATATATATATATATATATATATATATATATTTTATTTTATTTTATTTTTTTTGGGATTTGCCAATTGTTTATAGATTTTTGAAAGTCTTCAATAGTAATTTCTTCACTATTGATAGGTTTCCGTTTTTCCTGAGAAGTTTTGGGTAGAAGGAGTGGAAAAAGAAGTTCTACAAAATAAGTTATCCATATTTAAAAAAAATTCTTTTTAATTTAAAGGACCCAAATATCTTAAAATCTCTTATGTTACAAATCAAAACTCATAATTACAAAATGATAACAAGATCTATTCCTGTAGCTATTATTTACAGAGTTCATTACAAAGCAATGTTTTCAGCCTTTACAGCAACAAAAAATATTGAAAACAAAAAAGGGGAAACCCTATTTTTACAAACTGATTTAACAAAGGCAAACACTGTCATTCCAAAAACCATCCGTTGGAAAGATATTGATCTTCTGGAGAATGGATTCTGGAGGGAGCTGTTAAACCACAGTCCATTGAACAGTCAAAACCAAACAACAATTTAAAGGAAGTCATACAATACAATGACGGTAGAGTAAAACTAAGTTTTTCAAGAACTTCCAGTGCTAGATATTATGATGCTGGTTCATCCAGACCCCCTTTGGTCATACAATTACCTCAAAAAATTGAAAACCTTACAAAACCACGTTTTTCATGTTCTAACATACCAAGTGCTTCTTTTCAAAACGTTGATTACTCCACAAATATACCTCATCAAATCTACACTGCACCTTAAAACACTAATGAGGAACAACCAAATGTTTCTCCACCAACTTCGCCATCCTTTTCTGCTATAACTGAAAATGTTGTTAATGAATTAAATGTCATAGAAAAAGAGTTTGAAGTTGATAAAACTATTCTCCATAATGATTTTTATGCTTCCAAAAATACAGATAAAAGAACATGGTTCTTCAAAAACTTTCTAAAACAAAGAAAAGAAATTCAGAATGAATTTTATACATTCATTTTACAAAATAAAACTCATATTTTATTTTTTTAATGGTTTGAAATTTATGCAACACAAAACCAAATTTCTTACCCTTTCAAACAAGACCAAAGTTTTGTTAATCCCATAACAACCATAAATAAAACTGCAGAATGCGATTTGGCAACTGGATTAAAAATACAATTTGAACACCCACCTTTAAGACAAATCATAATAACACACCTAGAAAAGCCAATAGAAGCTGCACCTTTCAAAATCCCAAGTGATAGTTTGGAAAAAGATATTCAAAATATCCTTCAACAAAATAATTTTACAAATGTCCATCTTAGTACAATTGCAAAACAATTAACTAAGATAGAGGAACATCAACAGAATTCCACTGTCTCTTTGATTGAGACAACTGATTCAAAACTAAAAAATCTGGTTTTTAAACCATTTCAAATCTCCAAAACAAGCCAAAAACTATTTAGACAAGGTAGATTAGAATTTACTCAAACCTTACATGACCAACTTAGTAGGATAGAACATTCTTCTACCTCTACACCTTTGGTAGCTAAGGATACCTTAGAAAAAACAGTAACGACTTTAGACCATGTTTCTGAAGCCGAACAAGAACAACAAAATATGTGCAAGCTCCGATGGCAGAAGGGGCAACCTTTGACCATGGTTACAGAACCAGACCTAGGAATAGAGAACATACCTAATGTCTTTTCTCAATCAAAATTCAATGCCAATACTGTTTATGAATGGAACATAGATGGTATGTCTTAATACAACATCCTAAGTCTCCTTCAACAAATGACAATGGCATCAAAGGCCTACAAAACCCAAGCCAATACACCTGACAAAGCCATAGCTGAACTCCTAATAGCAGGATTCTCAGGCCAACTCAAAGGATGGTGGGACTACCATCTTACACCACCCCAACACTTACAAATATTAAATGCAATCCAAACCACAGAGGAAGGAATTGATTCAATACAAAATAGGGAACCCAATACCTGATGCGGTTGCAACATTGATTCACACAATCAGCTTGCACTTCACAGGTGATCCATCTCACTTAAAGGATAAGAATGTTGAACTCCTTTCAAACCTTAGATGTAAAAAACTATCTGAATTTCAAGATTACAAAAACACTTTCCTAACTAGGGTTATGCTTAGGGAAGACTCAAACCAACCTTTTTTGGAAGGAAAAATTCCTTGCAGGACTCCCCAACCCTTTTAGGAGAAAAGGATAGAAACAAAACTAAAGAAGTCTATGGAACAAACCAACTCCCTTATAATCGTCTGACTTATGGGGAATTGGTAAGCTTCACACAAAAGGAAGGTTTGAAAATCTGCCAAGATTTAAAACTCCAAAAACATCTAAAATGGGAAATGAAAAGAACTAGACAAGAAACTAGGATCTTTTTGCAAACAATTCGAAATACCCACGACAAATGTTTCTAAAGATTGCGGAGGATCTTGTTCAAAACCTTTTAGAAAACATCTCAAAAATCTTTCTCTAGACCTGACAAACATGATTTCTATAAAAACCTAAACCCCAAAATAATTACAATCAAAGAAAACCTAATTTTTATAAGAAAAAACCCTTGCAAAAGAAGTTCGAACCTCAAACTTCAAAACAAATAACTTGTTATAAGTGTGGCCAAACATGACACATCTCAAGATATTGCAACAGAAATAAAAAACTCCATGAATTAAAAATTGATGAATAAATAATTAAAAAAATAGAGGCAATACTTTTAGAAACCTCTAAAGAAGAAACATTCACGGATTCTGAAATAAGTTCATCAGAAAATGATAAACCTTTACAGTTTGATGAGCTAGGAACCTCCGACTCTCTTAGCGACTCAGAAGCTAGTACAAAATCAATTAATGTTTTAACAAAAGATCAAGAACTAATTTTGATATTATAAAGCAGGTTAAAGATACAAAACTTCAAAAGGAAATAATAGGAAAATTGTTAAGTACTTTTGAATCAAAGCAAGGTCAACCTTCCACATCCTCATCAAAATTGCTTCCTAAAACCACTTATGACTTAACAACTATCTTAGGAAAAAGAACAAAGTCACAAACCCCTGTCACAATTCAATCTCTGCAAGAAGAGATTAAAATTGTGAAACACGAGTTAAAAACTCTTGAACAAAAACAATAAATTGATTCAAATATTCTTCAAAATCTTCTTTCCCTAGTACAAAATCAAACCTCTTCTGACCCAGAACAGGAAGGAGAAGGAGAAAATGAAGAATATTCAAACAAAATTGAAAATTTAGAAGAAATCCCTGAAGATTTCTTGTTTCTTTTAAGAACAATAACAACAAGAAAATATTTAATCAAAATTAATTTAGTTTTTTCTAAAGATTTCAAAATTTGAAACAATTTCACTTTTTGATACGGAGCAGACTTAAATTGCTTGAAAAGTAGCAATGTACCAAACAGATTTCTATAAAAATCAAATGAACAGATTTCTATAAAAATCAAATGAAAAAACTTGTTGTAGCTAACAATTCTAACATGATTATAAAAAGTAAAATTGAAGCTTCCATTTAAAAATGGTAACATCTCAATCAAAACCCATTTTGTTTTATTAGAAAATATTACTCATAGTGTCATTTTAGGGACTCCTTTCATTAACATGATAACTCCTTACTCAGTCAATTATGATAGTATTTATTGCAAAACAAAAGAAGCCAAAATTGTTTTCCCTTTTATTGAAAAACCAAGAACAAAAAATTTAAATCTTTTAAAAGCTTGTTCTGTTTACAAAACTGAATTAAATTTTTTTAATTCAAGGAAAAGAAAAACATCTATATTTCCTGAAACGAGATGTTTCTTTTCTCATAACCAAACAACAATTACAAAATAGTTTCATAAAACAAAAAATTTCATAACTTCAAAAACGAATTGAAAATGAAATTTGTTCAGACATGCTAAATGCTTTTTGGGATAGAAAACAACATATGGTAGATCTACCATACGAAAATGACTTTTCTGATAAACAAATCCCAACAAAAGCCAAACCTATTCAAATGAATTATGAACTAGAATCACATTGCAAAGCAGAAATCCAAGACCTAGAACAAAAGGGTCTTATAACAAAATCTAGATCTCCCTGGAGTTGTGCAGCCTTGTATGTAAATAAAAATTATGAAATAGAAAAGGTACACCCAGGTTAGTAATAAACTACAAACCTTTAAACAAAGCTTTAAAATGGATTCGTTACCCGATTCAAAACAAAAAAGATCTTTTACAAAAACTGCATTCCTCATCTAAATTTTCAAAATTCGACATGAAATCGGGATTTTGGCAAATACAAATTGACCCTAAAGACCGATATAAAACAGCGTTCACTGTCCGTTTTGGCCAATATGAATGGACTGTGATGCCATTTGGATTAAAAAATGCTCCTTCTGAATTTCAAAGAATTATGAATGAAATTTTTAATCCATTTTCAAAATTTTGCATTGTCTATATTAACGACGTTCTAATTTTTTCAGAAACCATTGAAAAATATTTCAAACACCTTAGCACATTTCTAAGGATCACTAAGAAAAATGGAATGGTTGTTTCAAAATCCAAAGTTTCACTTTTTCAAACAAAAATCCGCTTTCTAGGACATTATACCTCTTAGGGTACTATCACCCCTAATGAAAAGTCCTTAAATTTTGCGGATAAATTTCCTGACAAAATTCTTGACAAAACACAATTACAAAGATTTTTAGAAAGTTTGAACTATGTACTAGATTTTTGTCCTAACATTAATAGGATAGCAAAACCTGTCCATGATAGGTTGAAGAAAAAACATGTCCCATGGTCAGAAGAGCATACCAAAATAGTTCAAATAATCAAAAAACAGGTTAAAGAAATACCTTGTTTGCATTTAGCAAACCCATTAGCCCAAAAAATTGTTGAGATAGATGCTTCAGACATAGGATATGGGGGTATCCTTCAACAAAAAAACAAATAACAAAAATGCATTGTACAGTTTACATCTGCACACTAGAATGATTGTCAAAAGAATTACTCTACAATTAAAAAAGAAATTATTTCAGTTGTTATGTGCATTACAAAGTTTCAAAGCGATTTACTCAACCAAAAAATTTTATTTCGAATTGATTATAAATCTGCAAAAGAAGTTTTACAAAGAGATGTTCAAAACCTTGCATCAAAAAAAATTTTTGCCAGATGGCAAGCAATCCTTAGTATTTCTGATTTTGAAATTGAATTTATTAAAGGAGATCAAAACTCAATTCAAGATTTTCTAAACAAAGAATTTCTCCAAAACAGAACTTCAGTGATGCCCAAAAAATCCAAAAGAATTGAGGTCCAAAAGGACCAACCACAAGAAAACCCAAAACCCATCTCATCCGCAAAACGCATCAGGTCTTGGGCACAGGCTGTTGAAGAAGATGAAGCCCAAAACCAAATTCAAAAATGGCTTGCTAGCCAACAAATAGATGGACCTGATAATTTTCAAGAGATTAAAGACTCAATTGAAGAAAACCTTCAACTCCAAAAAATTGCAAAATTCCACAAACTCCAAAAGAAGATTGAATCTCTCCAAATAGAATTGGCATCTTTTCCGGGACAACAAAAGGGAGAATCTTCAAAAACCCTTCTCAAAAAATTATTTCAAAACCTTTACATGAGGAACCATCCTGTAAAATAATTTCAAAACTCTCCCAAGGAGAAACTTTAAAAATTATTTTAAAACCAAATGATTCTCAGATTACTTTGTTTAAACCAAAATCTGAGTATTTTGTCAAAACAGAATATCAAAACATTTGGACAATCGAGGATCACTTTTATAATAAAAATCCTCAATTAGTCATCTCAAAGATCTTTCCAGGAAGCTGGTTTTTCAAACCATGGGATTTGTCAAAACCTCAGCCTTACTATAAATCTATTCTTGAATGTACAAGATCTGTAACAATTCAAGACAATCCAAAAGAAGGCCCATTAGCCTATTCAACTGCCAAAATCCACAAAATCATCCCACCTTCAGAATGGGGATCAAACCTTTACACACCAAAACAGTTCCCAATTGATTTCAAAACCACAATAAACCATTGTAGGACTTTCAATTACTGGGACTATCAACAAGCCTGGTACACTATTTTCCTCATTCAAAACCAGAAATTTAGCCATACTTGGTTATTTTTCTTTAACCTTACCATGGAACCTTCCAAAATCCCTCAATGGTTTGCTCATTGGTGGAAATTCTTTGGCTCCATTCTAGATATCTTGAAAACGGAAGTCCAAGAAAGCTTCCAAGTATATAAAAATCATTGCAAAACAACAGACAGAGAATGCATTTTCCCCCCTCTAATGCTATTCTCTACAAAATTCTTTCTACCATGGGTATTAGCCTGGTATTTTGAAATTAACCAAAAGGAAGCCCAAACAATCCTCGTCAGAAGGTTCAAAGTCAGATGGTGGACAAAATTCTCTATCCCACCAAGTATCAAAAAAGAAGTTGTGTCGACATGGCTCCAAAGGCAAGGAATGAAGAAACCAGACCCAATGGCAACTAAATTCTTGGCCAAAAAATCATTTGCCCAAACGCAATTAGCAGCGGCAATGTTGGAAGAGGAATACTTTGAAATCATGGCCCACTTCTCAAAAGCAAGGCCCAATCATCAAAACCTTCCTCAAACAGCGCTTTAGAAGAAACCATCAATTTAGAAAATGACAATGAAGACGACTGTTTCGGCATCTTGTTACCCATAAAATGAATATAATGGCCCAACTCTTGGTCCATTTTGAAAGAAAAAAAATTTCTTGTATATCATGTAATGGGCGTAGCCCAAATTTGATTTCGAACTTAACAAAAAATAGTCTAGCATATCATCTAACGGGCCTAGCCCAAAATTGATTCCAGACTTAAAATATATATATATATATATGTGTGTGTGTGTGTGTGTGTGTGTGTGTGTGTGTGTGTGTGTGTGAAAAGGATAAGAAAAGAAAAACACAAACAGAAAGAAAACCCAAGCCACGTGAACTTATTTCTTCTCCTTCCTCTCCCTGCCTCGCGACTTTCTCCATCTTTCTTCCTTTTCCCTTCTTTTTCGTTTGTTTAATTTTGCTTCAAGAAAAGAAACCCAAGGTGTGGTGAGAGTGAAAGAGAAGACTTCCCAGCTTCTTTCTTCCTCCTTGATTCGTAAAAGAAGAAAACTGGGTTAGGGTTTTTCAAAATCGTCAAACCCAAATCTCTGCGTTTCTTCGATTTCTGAGCTTCATTTTGAGAAGTGACATAAGACAAAGTTTCTCATCTCCCCGCTACGATGCTAGTGAGCCAACTTTAGAAGCGACGATGCGAGCGGAAATTTTACCAAAATTAATCCCGGTGTCGTAATCGCTTGTTAGAGCTAAAACGAAGGTAAGGGCTCCTTCCAAATTTTTAGCTGACATTTAGGATAATATATTGGAGTTGGAATTTCGTGAAATTGATGTGTGATTTTGTGGAAAAGGAATTTAATTCATTTATGTGTGTTTTGAGGAAATTAAAATTTGATGTGTGTTGACACCTAATTTTGTCCGATTTTTACTTTTTATTGAAAAAGGAAATAATAATAATAATAATAATAATAATAATAATAATAATAATAATAATAATAATAATAAATATATAAATATATGTGAAGAAATATAAAAATAAAATTAAATAATTAGGGATATAAGCTTTTAACAATCACAAGTGTTTTTGGTTCTTGTTTGCCTCTAATTCTTGTTCAGACTATTTTCTAAAATATAAAAGTAATAATAGGAAATAAAAATAAAGGAAATGGAAAAGAAATGAATTGATGGTCATAAAAATCGATGCAATGATGATCAAAATAAATGAAAAAAAAAAACCGAAAAGAAATTGATTGATGGTCATAAAAATCAGAATAATGGTGATCAATTGAATAGAAGAGAAAACCGAAGAAATGAATCAATAGCAATAAGAATCGGTATAATTGTGGCCAATTAAAAGAAAAGAAACCAACAAAAATAGATTAATGGTAATCAATTGACAATTATTCTTTTGTCTTTTGAAATCTATACCCAAAAGTCTATAAATAGTCGGCCACAAGAAGACAAAGTGGAGCAAAATTGAAAACACAAATTGAGAGCACATAAAAAAGAGAGAGATTAGTTGGCAAAAGAGAAAAAAAATCTGATCTTGAAACAATTGGTCTAGCAAAACAACAATTCAGGAGTAAGGTATCATTTTTCTTTTTTTTTTTCTCTCTAATTTTCTGCTTATTAGTCTTTTGTTTTGTTTTTGCATCTTTTTTTTTAATATATTTTATTTCACTTTCTATTTTTTTCCTGTTTGTAAAAAGTAAACTCATGTGTAAAGCTTTTATTTTTTCTAAAGAATCGTTTAATCCTAAAATTGTTTTCTTTGCAACACAAAAAATAATAATAAAAAATATAACTAATTGATGTTTATAGGCCGAAAAAATAAATTTCACCATATTGTAATATAATATTCATAATACGTGTTTATCAACTAAAAAAAAAATCATAACAACAGATAAATGTTTTCACCCTTAGGATTAGAATTAATGGTCGCGGCCGCCGGATGAAATTCATCCTCGCTCGCCGCACCATATTACTCACTCTCAATCGTGGGTGACCTTTGTGTCGCGACATATCCGACAACGTACGAGCAAATAATTTAACAGATTATTTCACCGTCGTATCCATCTGTCTCGTTTACATACCGCCATATTACGTTATTTTTTTTTAAAGAAAAATTAATTTTTTTTCTTTACTTTAAAACAGATGTAGAAAATATAATCCATGAATAATATATTATTATTATTATTATTATTATTATTATTATTATTATTATCATTATTACTATTATTACATTTTTATTTTTATTTTTTGATACATATATAAATAAAAATAATAATAAAATCGGTTCACACATAAATATTTTCTACCTAAGAACTACATGTGTTTTGATTTCCCTATTGCACCTGGGGATACGTAGGAGCAAGGTCTTACCCTTGTCAAACCAAATTAATAAAACCAATATTTTTTTTCTTCTTTCATTAATGTAAATAATTTAATTTTTTTATTATTTTTTTTCGGGGTAAAAATAAATAAATAAATAAATAGTTTGTATATAATTAATTATAGGGTAACCGTTTTAACGGACGTCGTAGGGTGTTAATAATTCCCTACTCGTAATCGACTCCCGAATCCAAATTTTTGGTTCAAAAATATTATTTTAGGTTTTATCCAATTTTTCCTTTAATAAAAATAAAATTGGTGGCGACTCCTTTTTCGCGGACAAACCGGACGCGACAATGTGTTTGAGGTGTGGTTTGTGAAAATTAATTTGGCGTGATTTATATTTGAAAATGTCAAAATTTATGGATGATTGATGATTGAACATGGTGTGGATTTTGTGGAATTTGAATTGATCGAATTTAATGTAAATTGCGGATTAAATTATATGTGTGGTGGTGGAAAATGGAGTAAATTCCATTTATGTGTGGATTGAATTTGGAGATGTGATTTATGTGTGTTTCGAGGAAATTGCTTGGATGTCTTAGAGGGGTGGTTTGTGAAAATTAATTTGGTGTAAAATTATATTTGAAAATTGTGAAAATTAATGGGTGAATTATGGTTGAAATATGTGGAGTTGTAATATGGGTGATTTGCGGATTAAATTTGGTGGAATTGAAAAAATTGAAATTGATGGGTGAATTGTTGAATTAAATTTGAAGTGGTTAATGAGTGAATTTGTGGAGATTAATTTGGATGTGATTATGTGCTCATAATTAACATTATGAATGATTGTCTTGTGATTATGTGTGATGTTGTGGTGATTAAGTTTTGATGTGAATATGTGTTCAAAACTGTCACATGTATGTTTAAGTTGTGACCACGATGGGCCATGATGTTTAAGTGGTGACCGCGATGGGCCACTATGTTAAGTGATGACCGCGATGGGCCACAGGATGTTTCCGTGAGTTGATTGGTTCATCTTTTCCTTACGAGGATTTAACCATGGTGTTTGTCTGTGAGAGACTACACCCTAGTAAATCGTGTTTGTCCGTGAGAGACTGCACTGGTGTTTGTCCGTGAGAGATTACACCCTAGTAAATTGTGTTTGTCCGTGAAAGACTGCACTGGTATTTGCCCGTGGGAGACTGCACTGGTGTTTGTCTGTGAGAGACTACACCCTAGTAAATTGTGTTTGTCCGTGAGAGACTACACCCTAGTGAACCGTGTTTGTCCAAGAGAGACTGCATTGGTGTTTTTCCGTGAGAGACTATACCCTAGTAAATCGTGTTTGTCCGTAAGAGACTGCACTGGTGTTTGTCCATTAGAGACTACACCCTAGTAAATTGTGTTTGTCCGAGAGAGACTGCACTGGTGTTTGTTCGTGAATGACTACAACCTAGTAAATCGTGTTTGTCCGTGAGAGACTACACGCTTGAAAATCGCGTTTGTTCGTGAGAGACTGCGTTGGTGTTTGTCCGTGAGAGACTACACCCTTGTAAATCGTGTTTATCCGTGAGAGACTGCACTGGTGTTTGTCCGTGAGGGGCTACACCCTAGTAAATCATGTTTGTCCGTGAGAGACTGCACTGGTGTTTTTCGTGAATGACTACACCCTAGTAAATCTTTTTTGTCCGTGAGAGACTACACAAGTGTTTTTCCTCGAGAGACTACACCCTAGTAAATCGTGTTTGTTCGGGAGAGACTGCCATCGTGTTTGTTCGGGAGAGACTGCACTCGTGTTTGTTCGTGAGGAACTATTCGTTTAGAATTTACGTCCCTCGCGGATGGTTTTTGTTTGGAGTTTTGGTGTAAGACCTGTGATAGGCTACACTTTAATAAATCGTGTGGGCCTATGATAGGTGGCACCTTGGTAATTATTCCTAGTCTTTGAGAGATTGTAGAATTACGATTGACGCCTCTCGTGGAGAGCATTGGTTTGGAATTTTTGAAATTCATGCATTTTTGCATATACGCATTGCATTATGGTGCTTGGGACGCGAGTCATGTTTGATATAATGTGATGATTGTATATGTATGCTCAATTGTTGTTGTGATTGTGGTGTAATTGGTAAGTGTGATTGTTTGGATTTGTGTGTAAGTGTTGATTGATTGCGAAACCATTTAAAAACTGAATTCTGCACTTTTCTGATGTTGTATTCGAATACAAGTAGGTTGCAGTCGAATACAGTTGTTCTGGTTTTGCTACTGACTTAGCATTTGTATTTGGCTAAAAGGATGTTGTAGTCGAATACAGTTTTGCTGATTTTTCAATTTTTTTGCACTTGTATTCGGCTACAAGGATGTTGTAGTCGAATACAAATATGCTGATTTTGCTACTGACTTATGAATTAGCACTATATTCGAATACAATGATGCTGTATTCGAATACAACAGTGCAATTTTGTTAAAAACTTCATTTTTCTACTTTGATTATGCATGTTTGGCAAATGAAAACGCTTTCAAATAGTATGCTAACTTGAAAGGTTATTTTGTGCATTTAAAATTTAAATGCTATGTGATATGTATTAATTTCGGTTTTACAATTATTGTGGAAATCTGGGATTTGCCCTCAGATGAGAACCAGGATCGTCCTACCAATTAGTACCCTGGAGATGGGAAGGTAGTTGGTCATACCTGGCTGACACTATGTTAGAAGGATCTGGCGGGGCGCGTGGAGATCACTCGGGTTGTATAGTTTTTTGTAGCATGATCAGATTAGATGGTTGTATAGGGGATAGATGTCTTTATTTTGTGGATGTATTTATTTCAATTTGGAAGATTATACGTATACCTCATATTTTCAGCGAGACTTTTATTTTGATGGGTCCATATAAGACTTTTGATTTGACGTGGGGGAGTTAAAATTCTGGGGGCAGTGCTTTTGTACAGGTGTCTGTCGAGAATACCCCAGGGGTATGAGCTATGTATGATAGGCCTCATATCCCCAGTGTATTTTGTTGTTTAAATACTTTGGATTTTTGTTTCAAAAACTATTTATGCTACTTGTAAATATTTGTTGACTTTTGTCGTTATGTTACGACTTAAATATTTTATCCAAAAGTATTTATTTCTTTCTTTATTTATAAAATTCGATTTCTGTAAAAAAAATAAATAAATAAAAAAGGGTTGTTACAAAAGAGCTTAAACCACTTCCTGAAAATTTGAAATATGCATATTTAGAAGGAAGTGGCAAGTTACCTGTGATTATTTCAGCCAAACTTGAAGATGAATAGGAGGATAAGTTGTTGCAGATTTTGAGAAAACACAGGAAGGCAATCGGATGGACGTTGGTTGATATTCATGTTATTAACCCATCCATGTGTATGCATAGGATACTACTGGAGGACGGGGGAAAATCAGTCAGACATCCCAAAGGCGACTTAACCCATTAATTTTGGATGTTGTAAAAAAACAAGTGACCAAGCTCTTGCAAGCAGACATTATAATTCCCATCTCTTATAGTCAATAGGTGAGTCCGGTGCAGGTAGTCCCTAAGAAAACTGGACTCCCAGTGGTTAAAAATAAAAATAATGAACTTATCCCCACACGAGTGCAGAACAGCTAGAGGGTATGCATCGATTATAGGACACTAAAACAGACAACTAGAAATGATCATTTTCCTTTACCATTCATTGATCAGATGCTTGAACGGGGTGCTGGTAAGTCATATTATTATTTTCTTGATGGTTTTTCTGGTTATTTTTGTAACACCCTAAATTTTATAATAAACTATTTTATTAATTAAATAGAATTTAAAATAATTAATTTGATGATTAATATTATTTTAGAATATATGTTGATAAATTTTGTGGCTAATTTTCATTATATGGATGCTTTCTATGATGTGCTAGTTTGATACATGTTATATTAAGTGAGCGATATAAATAATAAATGTTTTATTTTATTATTTTATATATTTTTCTAAAAATAATAATATTTTAGTGTAATATTTTAAAGAATAAGATTTTATGCGATTTTAAGTGTATATGTGAGTTGGTAATTAATGTGATATCTTCTTGTATGTTTGATTATTTGTAAAGTGTGCACATATTTATATTTTAATTATTTCTAAGTATCTCTTATTTTAATTATTTACTTTATAAATAATTATATTTAGATGTTAGTAATGTTGTGTTTGAGTTTCTTTATTTTTAAATACTTGTTATGGTATTGTGATTTTATATATATTTATTATGATTTAGTAATTAATATAAAATATTGATGTTATATTTATTTATTTTATAATTTTGACTATTTTCTAATATGATGGTATTATTATAATGTGAGTATTTTGAGAAATAAGTATAATTGTAGAGATTATTTTGAATGTGAGAGTTTTAATTATTAGTAATATATTTTTTTATATTGATTATTTTAATTACTCTAATTTAGCATATATTAATTATAAAATATTAGTAATGTTTTGAAAATTTAACAATGTTTAGAAGAGTATTAAAAAAATGATATTAAGTAACAATTAATTTTGTTTTAGCAAAATAAAAATAATAATAGTAAAACATAAATTAAATAAGGGACAAATGGGCTTGACCCATTTATGTTAACCCTAATTATGTAAATAAAATAAAAATAAGAACAGTAGGAAAGGAGCTGCAGCAGCCGTATAAGCAAATAGTAAACACATCAACAAGCCTATCGTTTGGCACCAGCGATCAATAACTGTTCCAGAAAATTTTCTCCATCCTCGTCCAAATTTCATTATGTTGTTTTATCCATTTAGGTAGTCAAATAAACATACTTCCTCAGATTTTTAACCATCACAATTTCTCTCTAAAATTCCCGACTTCTCTGTTTGTAGAATTCGTTATTTTGCACTGTTCTCCTTCACCATAAGCCCGATTTGAGTGAACCCAACGCCAAAACGACCTTGTGAAAAGTGGCTATATTATCCACTGATTGGTTTTTTGATTTATGGTAATTTTCGAATTGAAATACTTATAAGGTGTTGATTGATTCGTTAAATGCGTGGTATTTAATTTTATGGTGATATTTGATTTAATTTCGTTAAATGTTGGGCATTTGATATTGTTGTGATATTTGATTTAATTTCATTAAATGTGTGTCATTTGATATTATTGTGATAATTGATTTAATTTCTTTAAATGTGTGGGGTTTGATATTATTGAGATATTGGTTGTTGGATTAATTTTATGCATATGTTTGATTAGATGAGTTTAAAAGATGTTATAATAAAAATTGATGTGTTGTGATAATTTTATGTAATGATGATAATGTATGATTAATAACGGTGATTCTATAAAATTGTGATGAGTTTATGTGATGAGATATGATTAATGATAGTGATATTGTGAATTTGTGATGAGAATATTGAAGTAACCCCATAGTTGGTGAAATAATTTTGATTCCAATTTGTGTTGAGATGACGGTCTTAATGGAGTATCATAGGCCAACAAGGGGAGAAAATAAATATTGAGAATTTGTGAAGTGGAGATTATTTTGTCATCATATAGGTAGGGCCTAACAAGCCTAGTGATTTCGGGGAAGTACAACTGGATGAGCATGATCGTGGCGGTCTACTGTTGAGCCTTAAGGCAAGACTGTTAGACTTTGGAGGTATTCGGGTGGGGAATTCCTAGATGGCTTGGAGGTAGCACTCCAAATGTCGGGAGCTACCACGTAACACATGTTTACCTTCACTACATGCTTTTTCATCATATTTTATGGTTGTAAATATTGAGAGTTTGTTGGGACGGGTCTTATTGGATAGTATTTTTGAATTCTTGGTAAAATAAATTGGATTAAAATGCTAAATTGTGTATCATTTGTGATAAGTCATTAACCTTTGTGAGATTTTTGAGCCTTATTATGAATGGAATACATTTTTCCATCTTTTTTCTTGTGTGTTATCTCACTCATGAATGCTAGTTAAGCCAAAACTTGACTTGACTCTTGCCGGCATGCATATATTGAAATGATCTAGGCATTTGTTTCTAATTAAGCTACTAGCCAAATAAGTCTACCCTACAATTATCCATTTGTGTAAACCCCTTTGAGCCTAATTACCTCATTCTTTGTTATATAGCTCATTACAAGCAGCAGAGGAACCTAACCCAACTCCCCTAGATCACCCTGAGACTCACGTTGAGGAGACACCTGTTGAGGGTAATACAGCGGTCTCTGCCTCTCCCGTAGATAATAGTGAGGACCAGCCTAGACTAGGAGATTAGGAGTTTTAGGATCTGTGTTGTTTTGCTATGACTTGTTGTACTCACTTGATCTATATCTACAATTAAAACGTTTATCTCATCACTCTCTGAATTCATCTGTCTTAATCCTTTGATATGCTCATTAATTGCTCTGATTTTCATTGCTTTGATATACAATGTTTTATGATTTCAATCCCCATTGCTTATGTTCTTTAACATAGGGGAGGAAAATTTTTTTCTGCCTTTTTGCCTTAACTGACAAAGGGGGAGAAAAATTATAACTTGCTAACATTTGTTGCATTTACTTGCTCTGATGACTTTGCTCTGATGACTGTTAAATGAATTATTTTAATATAATAGCATGTGTACTGTTATGCTAAGATGCTCTGATACTTCTGTTTCTATGATATGGTAATAGTACATATATGCTATGAAATGTTGTTAATATTATGTCTTGAAATGCTCAACTCAAGTTAAAATTGTATGATTGTCACTTATGCAAAAAGGGGGAGATTGTTGGACTTTAGTCCTTGAATCCTAATTTTGACATAATTAACAAACATACAATGTTCATACATCATATGATAAATCTAACATTTTAATTGAGCAAGATTTCAGGAACAACAATTCATTCCTACACACTTGATACAAATTGCTTGGAACACAAGAAATCAACAAAAGTTGATCATTGACTGAGTAAATCGATTGGGCAATCGATTTCATAACAAGGGTGTAAGGAAACATAACTGTTTGTGATTGTATAATCGATTAAGCAATCGACTGGCACTATTAAAAATGAAAATTGCACAAGTCAGTGGCACCCTGTTTTACAGGCTAATCGATTGGCAAATCGATTGTACATATCACAAAGTAAAACTGATTGAAACCAATCGACTGGCAAATCGATTGATCAAGTCACAGTGAGAATCCAATTTCTAGGGTAATCGATTGGCAAATCGATTGCTCAGATAATATTTGAAAAATAACTCAACCTGTGACAAACACAATCGATTGGACAATCTATTGTGTGAATTTCAATCATGTTAAGTTTGGTTGCAATCGATTGGGAAATCGATTGAACTAAACATCAGGTAAGAACTTTTCAGGCAAATACAAACAAATCGATTGGCACGTCGATTAACATCAAAATAGCTGAGTCACTGTCTTGAACACAATCGATTGGCAAATCGATTGAAAGAACTTTTTTGAAATCACAGTGAACTTTGAGCTTGTGGCCAAATCGATTCTGAGTATTTGTTAATCGATTATGAGACTTAATAAATCGATTAAGTAATCGATTGGTGTGATTTTTACTTTGAACAAAACACCTGCAATCGATTATGAAATCGATGCATATAAGTCTTAACATAATTCACTGAAAAGAGTTTGTTTAAAGAATCGATTGATAAATCGATTGGCTTATGTAGTTTCAAGATTCAAGAAAAACAAGACCCACGATAATCGATTGGCAAATCGATTAGACCTGTTTTTATAACTTTAATGAATCGATTGGCAAATCGATTTATTGGTTGTTTTTCAGAAACTATATAAACTGTTTTCAATCTTTCTCTCAAAAACAATTCATGAAAAGTGAAAAACACTCAAAAAACTCTCATTAATACAATACAACACATTGTTAACATTCTGATATTTCTTTTTCAGATCAAAGCCAAAAAGATTATCCTTAATCATTGAGAGAGCTGAAAAAGTAATCTTGAGAGAAAAGACAATGTTCTCATAATCCATTCTTGAATAACCATATTTGTGAGAAGACACATTGTTCAAGATTGAAGAATTCTTTTATTACTTCTTTTATTCTGTTTGAAATAAATACTTTGTAAAGAAAACGACTGCTAGAAATCCAGCTAGAAACTGGTGGCGATCTTCTTGGGTGAGAGGCCTCATCAAGAAGGAGCCGTACTTTGATTTTGTGTGAGTCTGCTGATTGACTACAAGGATCAAGGGGTGAGCAATAGGAAAGAGATTGTGAGAGATAGATAGGTTTCGAGGAAACTGGACAATCTGTAAACAATTCACAATTCTTTCTATTGGAGAAAAAGCTGAAATCCAGTTGGATTGTCAGGACTGGATGTAGGTTGTCTCGTTGACAACTGAACCAGGATAAATCTTGGTGCATTCTATCCTTTATCTTTTTACTTTTAATTGCTAATCGTGTATGCCGCTTTATAATTCCGCTGTGTATGTAATTTTGCTTTAATTTGATTAAAGACTGATATATTCTGATTATTTCGAGGTCATAATAATCAACAATTGGCCTCAGAGCTTAACTTTTCGAGAGGTAAAACTCATAAAAGGAATATGGCCTCAACTGATTTTCTGGGAGAAGGCGCATCACTAGCAAGACCTCCAGCATTCAATGGAATAGCTTATATGTACTGGAAGCACATGATGCTGATATTCCTGGAAGCCAGTGGCATAGACATCCTTGACGCTGTTGAAAATGGCCCATACATTCCCAAGATTGCAGGAACAAATGACTCAATGATTCCCAAGCCCAGAGCTGAATGGTCTGAGGACGATAAAAGGAAGGTAGGTTATAATGCTAAAGCTAAGAACATTATAACATTTGCTTTGTGTGCAGAAGAATTCTTTAGGGTATCAAACTGCAAATCAGCAAAGGAAATGTGGGACATTCTTCAAGAAACACATGAAGGAACCACAAATGTGAAAAGAGCTCGCGTAAATACACTTATGCACGAATACGAATTGTTCAGCATGAAGAAAGATGAATCTATAAGTGATCTACAGACGAGATTTACACACATGATAAACAACCTTCATGCACTGGGAAAACAGGTGGAGAATGAACAACAGATCGGAAAATTATGAGGTGTCTAACCAGAGAATGGCAGCCCAAAATAACTGCCATAGCTGAATCTAAAGATCTAGCTAAGATGACAACAGCAACATTATTTGGAAAACTAAGGGAACATGAAATGGAACTGCATCGGGTGGACGAATCAGAACTGGAAAGCAGGAAAAAGAAAGGATTATCCTTGAAAGTTCAAGCCCATCAATCGAAAACTGAATCAGATAGCTGCTCAGGTGAATCAAGCAGTGAAACTGAAGAGCCTGAAATCGGGTTGCTTGTCAAGAAATTTAAGAAATTTCTGAAGAAGAAAGACAACAAATTTAGAAAGCCATCCAGCTCTAAGACTAGTGACAACAAGACATTACATGCTATGAATGTGGTAAAACTGGTCACATAAAGTCAGAATGCTACAAATTGCAGAACAAAAATAGAGCTACAAAACCAAAAGGCAAGGAACCAGTCACCAAAACCAGAAAAGCTTATATTGCATGGAACGACAACGAAGAATCCTCTGCCTCTTCGGATGAAGAAGAAGTGAATCTATGTCTCATGGCAAATACCGATTCAGAATCAGAAAATGAGGTATGCTTGACATCCACGAAGCATTCATGGTATTTAGATAGCGGATGCTCAAAGCACATGACAGGTGACAAATCCAAATTCCTGTCCTTGACATTAAAGGAAGGAGGTTTTGTCAAATATGGTGACAACAACAGAGGAAAGATTATTGGAATTGGTGACATAGGCAATGAGTCAACTGCAGTAATCAAAAATGTGTTATATGTTGAAGGATTAAAACACAACTTACTAAGTATAAGCCAGCTATGTGATAAAGGTTTTCAAGTAAGTTTTTCCTCACAATCTTGCATTATTGAGCATAAAGATGACAAACACATAAAGCTAGTTGGTGACAGAATTAATAACATTTACATGTTAGATTTCAATTCTGTACCAAGTGGTATATGCTGCTTGTTATCCAATTCAGATGAAACATGGCTTTGGCATAAAAGAATAGCTCACATCCATATAAATCATTTGAAATAAACTTGTCAGCAAACAGCTAGTCTTAGGTCTACCAAATAAGAAGTTTTCTAAGGATAGACTGTGTGATTCATGTGAGAAGAGTAAACTGGTTAAGACTCCATTTCCCTCTATAGACTTGGTTAGAACAAATAGAGTTTTGCAACTAGTTCACATGGACCTTTTTGGACCTGCCCAAGTTAAGAGTTTAGGTGGAAACCTGTATGGATATGTGCTGGTTGATGATTACTCAAGGTTCACATGGACTTATTTTCTGGCTCATAAGAGTGATACATTCTCAATTTTTAAGAAATTTGCTGCTTTAGATCAAAATGAGAATGATCAGAAAATTGTTTCAATAAAAGTGATCATGGAGGTGAATTCCAAAATGATGCTTTCAAATTATTGTGAACTACATGGAATCAACCACATATATTCTGCCCCTGGGACACCACAGCAGAATGGGGTAGTGGAGAGGAAAAATAGATCCCTAGAAGAGTTAGCTAGGACCATGCTTAACAATTCCAACCTACCTAAGTACTTTTGGGCAGATGCAATTAGTACAGCCACTCATGTTGTCAATAGAGTTCTCATTAGGCCCCTGCTTAGGAAAACACCCTATGAGCTTTACAAGGGTAGAAAACCAAACCTTTCCTACTTCAGAATCTTTGGTTGTAAGTGCTTTGTGTTGAACAATGGCAAAGAACACCTAGGAAAGTTTGACCCTAAGGCAGATGAAGGTATCTTTTTAGGATATTCCCAAACTAGTAAGGCCTATAGAATCTACAACAAAAGAACAAAGACCATAGAAGAGTCAGTTCATGTAAAGTTTGATGAATTATTTACAGAAAACTTGAACAAAACTCCTTCTAAGGTTGATGACATTTTGGACGAAGTTTTAGAATCTGAACCACTAGAACAACCTATAGCTGACCCTCCAACTAGATCAGACCCTGTAGAACCTATAGAAACCAGTGAGTTGCCTAAGGAATGGAAGTTCAACAGAAACCACCCTTTAGACAACATTATAGACGATATCTCTAAAGGTGTTGCAACTAGGAGAAGCCTTAGTCAGTTTTGTAACTTTACAACCTTTGTATCTCAGATTGAACCTAAGAACATTAAGGAAGCCCTGTTAGATAGTGAGTGGATACTTGCTATGCAAGAGGGAGTTAAACCAGTTTTGAGAAGAAACAAGGTGTGGAGTTTAGTACCTAGGCCAGAGGGTAAGCATGTCATAGGAACCAGATGGGTGTTCAGAAACAAGTTGGATGAGAATGGTGTGATAACAAGGAACAAAGCTAGACTAGTAGCAAGGGTTATAGTCAAGAGGAGGGAATAGATTTTGATGAAACCTATGCCCCTGTAGCTAGATTAGAAGCCATAAGAATTTTATTGGCTTATGCTTGTATAATGAACTTTAATCTTTATCAAATGGACGTGAAACAGTGCCTTTCTCAATGGTGACCTTCAAGAGGAAAGTCTTTGTTAGCCAAACACCTGGTTTTGAAAATCCTGATTTTCCTAATCATGTGTATAAGCTCTCAAAAGCCCCTCTATGGGTTTTAACACAGCTCCAAGAGTTGGTATGAGAAAGCTCAGCAATTTCCTTATTCAACAAACACTTTTTAAGAGGAAACGTTGACAAGACCCTTTTCACAAAAACTACTGGAAATGATATCGTTGCTTGTCCAAGTATGAATATGTTGATGACATAATATTTGGATCTACAGAATAATAAACTGTGCAAAGAATTTGAAAATTTGATGAAAGGTAAATTTGAAATGTCAATGATGGTGAACTGTCATATTTCTTGGATTTCAAATTAACCAAGCAAGCAAGGCATTTCATTAGTCAATCTAACTACCTGTTCTGATTTGATAAGAAATTTTAACTTTGAAAATCTTAAATCCATTTTATACCCCATGAGTCAAGGAAATTCTTAGACCGACAGAAGAAAGGTAAAACCTGTAGATGTTACTAGATTTCGTGGTATGATAGGATTCTTGCTCTACCTTACAGCAAGCCGACCAGACATCATGTTCAGTGTTTTGTATGTGTGTAAGTATCAATCAATCCAAAGGAATCTCACTTCAGTGCTAATTAAGAGAATTTTCAGAATACTTGGTAGGAACTAAGAGTCTTGGATTGTGGTATCCAAAAGTTGATCAACTTGTAACCTTGTTGGTTACGGTTACTCAGATTCAGGATTTGCCGGATGTAAACTTTGACAGGAAACTACCCTCAGGAACTTTTCATTTACTTGGAAGCTCTCCTGTGTCATGGCTTTCTTTAGTAAGAAACAGACGAAGCATCGCTCTTATCAACTGCTGAAAGCTGGATATTATTGCAGCTGTGACTGTTGTGCTCAGATACTTTGGATGAAAACAACACTTATTGGACTTTGGTGTTGACTTGGGAACAGTACCTATCATGTTTGTATATAACTAAGTGCAATAAGTAGGATAACCAAGAATCAGTACATGCACTCAAGGACCAACACATTGAAGTAAGACATCATTTTATAAGAGACCACTTTCAAAATGGACTCATTAAGCTTGAGTATGTTAACACTGTCCGAACAGTTAGCGGACATCTTCACAAAGCTTTACCAAGAGAAGCTTCTGTATATATAGGATGAGACTAGTCATTCGATCCTAGTGAGGTTTGATCAATGGGATTTCTGGTGTTTGCAGTTGTTTTTCAGTTTAATCGTTTGCGAATCTATTACCACCATGGTAATGTTATAAAATCGATATTGGAAAATCGAATTGCTTGACCCAGAATTCAAGAGTTTCAGAAAAAAAATTTTAACTCCAATCCGAGCGTCGATGGGGAAATCGATTAGTTCGTCTATTTAACGTTAAGACAATCATTTTGGACATCCTATTAAGTAAAACTGGAATTCGAATTTGAAATCGATTTGAAATAAGACCCTAATGTAACTAGCCGTTATGAGTAATAATTACTAAATCGATTGACATTACCAAGTAACGGTAACCTAATCGATTTGGGGAATCGTTCTACATGATTAAGGGTCTCTAAATAGGAACAGTTTCAATCGATTTCTGCACTGCATTTCTTCAGTTTTCATTAATTTTCTCAATCTGCTCATCCTTCTGTCTCTGCTATTGTTATTTTGTTGCTATAATGGAATTCATAGAAACTCAGATGGCACACAATGCCAAGATGCTTAGAATCACAATCCAGAATGGAAGCTAACTTAAGTGACTCTCCAGGAATCCTTGAATTCGTTGTTAAGGATGTGGATGCGATTCAAGCTCACTTGGGTATCAAACTGTCATTTGGAAGACATTGCAGACAATCGGTCGTTCAAGCAGCAGAGGAACCACTAACCCAATTTCCCTAGATCACCCTGAGACTCACGTTGAGGAGACACCTGTTGAGGGAATACAGCGGGTCTCTGCCTCTCCGTAGAATAATAGTGAGGACCAAAATTAGACTGGAGATTAGGAGTTTTAGGATCTATGTGTTTTGCTATGACTATGTTGTACTCACTTGATCTATATCTACAATTAAAACGTTTATCTCTTCACTCTCTGAATTCATTTCTGTCTTAATCCTTTGATATGCTCATTAATTGCTCTGAATCAGATTGCTTTGATATTCAATGTTTTATGTCAATTTAATCCCCATGCTTATGTTCATTTAACATAGGGCGAGGAAAAATTTTTTCTGCCTGCACTCTCACTGAACCAAAGGGGGAGAAAAATATTATAACTTGCTACATTTTGTTGCATTTACTTGCTCTGATGACTTTGCTCTGATGACTGTTCCCTAGTGATATTCTTGTATAATTAGCATGTTTACCCAATCTTTGTCCGATACAACATTTTCTGTGTTATGGTCTAGTTATGCTACTGAACATGTTAATAGGTCTTTTCGTCGTCTCCTGAGATGCTCAATCTCAAGTTTAATTATTTGGTTGATTGTCACTTGTGCAAAAAGGGAGATAAGTTCACTTTAGTCCTTGAATCCTAATTCTTGAATAATTAACAAACATATCAATGTTCATACATCATCATAGCACTAATCTAACATTTTAATTGAGCAAGATTTCTAGAACAACAATTTCAGTCCTACACACTTGATACAAATTGCTTGGTACAGAATCAATCAAACATACAATTGACTGAGTAAATCATTGATCATGTCAATCATAACAAGTCTAACATTGTTTTTGCATTGTATAAAATCGTCAATCGATTTATTCTAAAGAAAACATTCAACAAGTCCGTGACACACTTATACCAGGCTAATATCGATTGGCAAATCTGATTGTACATATACACTGAACTATTGAAACGGAATCGACTGGCAAATCGATTGAATCGAGTCACAGTGACAATCAATTTCTAGGGTAAACGATTGGCAAAATTGCTTCAGATTATATTGAATAAATAGACTCAACCTGTGACAAACACAATCGATTGGACAATCTATTAGTGAATTTCATGTCATATAAGTTTGGTTGCAATCGATTGGAAATCGATTGAACTAAACATCAGGTAAAGAACTTTTTTCAGGCAAATACAAACAAATCGATTGGCACGTCGATTAACCATCCAAATATAGCTGAGTTCACTGTCTTGAACACAATCGATTGGCAAATCGATTAAAAGAACTTTTTTGAAATCACAGTGAACTTTGAGCTTGTGGACAATATCGATCTGGAGTATTGTAAATCGATTATGAGACTTAATAAATCGATTAAGTAATCGATTGGTGTGATTTTCTACTTTGAACAAAACACCTCAATTATCGATTATGAAATCGATGCATATTAAGTCTTAACATAATTCACTGAAAAGAGTTTGTTTAAAGAATCGATTGATAAATCGGATTTGGCTTATGTAGTTTCAAGATTCAAGAAAAAAAAGACCCACGATAATCGATTGGCAATCGATTAGACCTGTTTTATAACTTTAATGAATCGATTGGCAAATCGATTTATTGGTTGTTTTTCAGAAACTATATAAACTGTTTTCAATCTTTCTCTCTCAAAAACAATTCATGAAAGTTGAAAAACACTGCAAAAAACTCTCATTAATACAATACAACACATTGTTAACATTCTGATATTTCTTTTTCAGATCAAAGCCAAAAAGATTATCGCTTAATCATTGAGAGAGCTGAAAAGTAATTCTTGAGAGAAAAGACAATGTTCTCATAATCCATTCTTGAATAACCAGATTTGTGAGAAGACACATTTGTTCAAGATTGAAGAATTCTTTTTATTCTTCTTTTATTCGTTTTGAATATAAATCACTTTGATAACAAAACGAACTGCTAGAGAATCCAGCGTAGAAACTGGTGCGATCTTTCTTGTGGGTGAGAGGCCTCATCAAAAGGACTCTACTTTGATTTTGTGTGAGTCTGCTGATTGAGCTACAAAGGATTCAAGGGGTGAGCAATAGGAAAGAGATTGTGAGAGATAGATAGGTTTCGAGGAAACTGGACAATCTGTAAACAATTTCCACAATTCTTTCATATGGAGAAAAGCTGGAATCCAGTTGGATTGTCAGGACTGGATGTAGGTTGTCTCGTTGACAACTGAACCAGGATAAATCTTGGTGCATTCTATCCTTATCTTTTTACTTTTAATTGGCTAATCGTGTATGCGCTTTATAATTCCGCTGTGTATGTAATTTTTTTAATTTGATTAAAGACTGATATATTCTGATTATTCGAGGTCATAATAATCAACAATTGGCCTCAGAGCTTAACTTTTCGAGAGGTAAAAACTCATAAAAAGGAATATGGCCCTCAACGATTTTCTGGAGAAGGCGCATTCACTAGCAAGACTCCAGCATTCAATGGAACAGCTTATATGTACTGAAGCACAGGAGCTGATATTCCTGGAAGCCAGTGGCATAGGACATCCTTGACGCTGTTGAAAAATGGCCCATACATTCCAAGATTGCAGGAACAATGACTCAATGATTCCCAAGCCCAGAGCTGAATGGTCTGAGGATACATAGGAAGTAGGTTATAATGCTAAAGCTAAGAACATTATAAACATTGCTTTTGTGTGCAGAAGAATTCTTTAGGGTATCAAACTGCAAATCAGCAAAGGAAATGGGACATTCTTCAAGAAACACATGAAGGAACCACAAATGTGAAAAGAGCCGCGTAAATACACTTATTGCACGAATACGAATTGTTCAGCATGAAGAAAGATGAATCTATATGTGATCTACAGACGAATTTACACACGTGATAAAAACTTCATGCACTGGAAAATAGGTGGAGAATGACACAGATCGGAAAAATTATGAGGTGTCTAACCAGAGAATGGCAGCCCAAATATAACTGCCATAGCTGAATCTAAAGATCTAGCTAGATGACAACAGCAACATTATTTGGAAAACTAAGGGAACAGAAATGGAACTGCATGGGTGGACGAATCAGAACTGGAAAGCAGGAAAAAAGAAAGATTATCCTTGAAATTCAAGCCCATCAATCGAAACTGAATCAGATAGCCTGCTCAGGTGAATCAAGCAGTGAAACTGAAGAGCCTGCAATCGGGTTGCTTGCAAGAAATTATAAGAAATTTCTGAAGAAGAAAGACAACAAATT
>PGTU02002575.1:0-22794 GCA_002896215.2 Cicer echinospermum
ATTTGTGTCATTCGATAAACATTTAGGTTATTTTTAGTCGTCTCCCTACGCTTATTCTTGTCCAATTAGGGTTTTTAACCAATCCTGTGTGCAATCAATAAGGTGTATTTGTGTCATTGGATGAACATTTAGGTCATTTTGGTCCTCCCTAGGCTTATTCTTGTCCAATTAGGGTTTTTAACCAATCTTTGCATCCAATAAGTGTGTTTGTGTCATTGGATGAACATTTAGGTCATTTTCGTCCTCCCTAGGCTTATTTTTGTCCAATTAGGGTTTTTAACCCATCTTGTGCATCCAATAGGTTCATTTGTGTCATTGGATGACATTTAGGTCATTTTCGTCCTCCCTAGGCTTATTCTTGTCCAATTAGGGTTTTTAACCAATCTTGTGCATCCAATAAGTTCATTTGTGTCATTGGATGAACATTTAGGTCATTTTCGTCCTCCCTAGGCTTATTCTTGTCCATTAGGGTTTTTAACCAATCTTGTGCATCCAATAAGTTCATTTGTGTCATTGGATGAACATTTAGGTCATTTTCGTCCTCCCTAGGCTTATTCTTGTCCAATTAGGGTTTTTAACCAATCTTGTGCATCCAATAAGTTGTTTTGTGTCATTGGATGAACATTTAGGTCATTTTCGTCCTCCCTAGGCTTATTCTTGTCCAATTAGGGTTTTTAACCAATCTTGTGCATCCAATAGGTTCATTTGTGTCATTGGATGAACATTTAGGTCATTTTCGTCCTCCCTAGGCTTATATTCTTGTCCAATTAGGGTTTTTAACCAATCTTGTGCATCCAATAAGTTCATTTGTGTCATTGGATGAACATTTAGGTCATTTTCGTCCTCCCTAGGCTTATTCTTGTCCAATTAGGGTTTTTAACCAATCTTGTGCATCCAATAAGTTTCATTTGTGTCATTGGATGAACATTTAGGTCATTTTCGTCCTCCCTAGGCTTATTCTTGTCCAATTAGGGTTTTTAACCAATCTTGTGCATCCAATAAGTTCATTTGTGTCATTGGATGAACATTTAGGTCATTTTCGTCCTCCCTAGGCTTATTCTAGTCCCAATTAGGGTTTTTAACCAATCTTGTGCATCCAATAAGTTCATTTGTGTCATTGGATGAACATTTAGGTCATTTTCGTCCTCCCTAGGCTTATTCTTGTCCAATTAGGGTTTTTAACCAATCTTGTGCATCCAATAAGTTCATTTGTGTCATTGGATGAACATTTAGGTCATTTTCGTCCTCCCTAGGCTTATTCTTGTCCAATTAGGGTTTTTAACCAATCTTGTGCATCCAATAAGTTCATTTGTGTCATTGGATGAACATTTAGGTCATTTTCGTCCTCCTAGGCTTATTCTTGTCCAATTAGGGTTTTTAACCAATCTTGTGCATCCAATAAGTTCATTTGTGTCATTGGATGAACATTTAGGTCATTTTCGTCCTCCCTAGGGCTTATTCTTGTCCAATTAGGGTTTTTACCAATCTTGTGCATCCAATAAGTTCATTTGTGTCATTGGATGAACATTTAGGTCATTTTCGTCCTCCCTAGGCTTATTCTTGTCCAATTAGGGTTTTTAACCAATCTTGTGCATCCAATAAGTTCATTTGTGTCATTGGATGAACATTTAGGTCATTTTCGTCCTCCCTAGGCTTATTCTTGTCCAATTAGGGTTTTTAACCAATCTTGTGCATCCAATAGGTTCATTTGTGTCATTGGATGAACATTTAGGTCATTTTCGTCCTCCCTAGGCTTATTCTTGTCCAATTAGGGTTTTTAACCAATCTTGTGCATCCAATAAGTTCATTTGTGTCATTGGATGAACATTTAGGTCATTTTCGTCCTCCCTAGGCTTATTCTTGTCCAATTAGGGTTTTTAACCAATCTTGTGCATCCAATAAGTTCATTTGTGTCATTGGATGAACATTTAGGTCATTTTCGTCCTCCCTAGGCTTATTCTTGTCCAATTAGGGTTTTTAACCAATCTTGTGCATCCAATAAGTTCATTTGTGTCATTGGATGAACATTTAGGTCATTTTCGTCCTCCCTAGGCTTATTCTTGTCCAATTAGGGTTTTTAACCAATCTTGTGCATCCAATAAGTTCATTTGTGTCATTGGATGAACATTTAGGTCATTTTCGTCCTCCCTAGGCTTATTCTTGTCCAATTAGGGTTTTTAACCAATCTTGTGCATCCAATAAGTTCATTTGTGTCATTGGATGAACATTTAGGTCATTTTCGTCCTCCCTAGGCTTATTCTTGTCCAATTAGGGTTTTTAACCAATCTTGTGCATCCAATAAGTTCATTTTGTGTCATTGGATGAACATTTAGGTCATTTTCGTCCTCCCTAGGCTTATTCTTGTCCAATTAGGGTTTTTAACCAATCTTGTGCATCCAATAAGTTCATTTGTGTAATTGGATGAACATTTAGGTCATTTTCGTCCTCCCTAGGCTTATTCTTGTCCAATTAGGGTTTTTAACCAATCTTGTGCATCCAATAAGTTCATTTGTGTCATTGGATGAACATTTAGGTCATTTTCGTCCTCCCTAGGCTTATTCTTGTCCAATTAGGGTTTTTAACCAATCTTGTGCATCCAATAAGTTCATTTGTGTCATTGGATGAACATTTAGGTCATTTTCGTCCTCCCTAGGCTTATTCTTGTCCAATTAGGGTTTTTAACCAATCTTGTGCATCCAATAAGTTCATTTGTGTCATTGGATGAACATTTAGGTCATTTTCGTCCCTTCAGTTGTCATTTTTTTTTTTTGTGACAAATTTAGGTCATTTTCGTCCTCCCTAGTTATTCTTGTCCAATTAGGGTTTTTAACCAATCTTGTGCATCCAATAAGTTCATTTGTGTCATTGGATGAACATTTAGGTCATTTTCGTCCTCCCTAGGCTTATTCTTGTCCAATTAGTTTTTTAACCATCTTGTGCATCCAATAAGTTCATTTGTGTCAATTGGATGAACATTTAGGTCATTTTCGTCCTCCCTAGGCTTATTCTTGTCCAATTAGGGTTTTTAACCAATCTTGTGCATCCAATAAGTTCATTTGTGTCATTGGATGAACATTTAGGTCATTTTCGTCCTCCCTAGGCTTATTCTTGTCCAATTAGGGTTTTTTAACCAATCTTGTGCATCCAATAAGTTCATTTGTGTCATTGGATGAACATTTAGGTCATTTTTCGTCCTCCCTAGGCTTATTCTTGTCCAATTAGGGTTTTAAACCAATCTTGTGCATCCAATAAGTTCATTTGTGTCATTGGATGAACATTTAGGTCATTTTCGTCCTCCCTAGGCTTATTCTTGTCCAATTAGGGTTTTTAACCAATCTTGTGCATCCAATGTATTAAAGTCATTAGGGTTATTAAACCAATCTTGTGTCATCCCTAGTTCATTTGTGTCTTGTGCATTGGAAGTTCATTTGTGTCATTTAGGTCATTTTCGTCCTCCTAGGCTTATCTTGTCCCAATTAGGGTTTTTAACCAATCTTGTGCATCCAATAGGTTCATTTGTGTCATTGATGAACATTTAGGTCATTTTCGTCCTCCCTAGGCTTATTCTTGTCCAATTAGGGTTTTTAACCAATCTTGTGCATCCAATAAGTTCATTTGTGTCATTGGATGAACATTTTAGTCATTTTCGTCCTCCTAGGCTTATTCTTGTCCAATTAGGGTTTTTAACCAATCTTGTGCATCCAATAGGTGTCATTTGTGTCATTGGATAACAACATTTAGGTCATTTTCGTCCTCCCTAGGCTTATTCTTGTCCAATTAGGGTTTTTAACCAATCTTGTGCATCCAATAAGTTCATTTGTGTGTCATTGGATGAACATTTAACATTTCGTCCTCCTCATTTTCGTCCTCCCTAGGCTTATTTATCCAATAAGTTTCATTTGTGTAATTGGATGAACGATTTAGGTCATTAGCTTTTTTCTTGTCCAATTAGGGTTTTTAACAATCTTGTGCATCCAATAAGTTCATTTGTTCATTGGATGAACATTTAGGTCATTTTCGTCCTCCCTAGGCTTATTCTTGTCCAATTAGGGTTTTTAACCAATCTTGTGCATCCAATAAGTTCATTTGTGTCATTGGATGATGAACATTTAGGTCATTTTCGTCCTCCCTAGGCTTATTCTTGTCCAATTAGGGTTTTAACCAATCTTGTGCATCCAATAAGTTCATTTTGTGTCATTGGATGAACATTTAGGTCATTTTCGTCCTCCCTAGGCTTATTCTTGTCCAATTAGGGTTTTAACCAATCTTGTGCATCCAATAAGTTCATTTGTGTCATTGGATGAACATTTAGGTCATTTTCGTCCTCCCTAGGCTTATTCTTGTCCAATTAGGGTTTTTAACCCATCTTGTGCATCCAATAAGTTCATTTGTGTCATTGGATGAACATTTAGGTCATTTTCGTCCTCCCTAGGCTTATCTTGTGCATCCAATAGTTCATTTGGTGTTTTTAGGTCATTTACTTGGTTGTGTCCAATAAGTTCATTTGTGTAATTGGATGAACATTTTAGGTCGTCCTCCCTAGGCTTATTGCATGTCCAATAGGGTTTTTAACCAATCTTGTGCATCCAATAAGAACATTTGTAGGATGTCATTTAGGTCATTTTCGTCCTCCCTAGGCTTATTCTTGTCCAATTAGGGTTTTTAACCAATCTTGTGCATCCAATAAGTTCATTTTTGTGTCATTGGATGAACATTTAGGTCATTTTCGTCCTCCCTAGGCTTATTCTTGTCCAATTAGGGTTTTTAACCAATCTTGTGCATCCAATAAGTTCATTTGTGTCATTGGATGAACATTTAGGTCATTTTCGTCCTCCCTAGGCTTATTCTTGTCCAATTAGGGTTTTTAACCAATCTTGTGCATCCAATAGGTCATTTGTGTCATTGGATGAACATTTAGGTCATTTTCGTCCTCCCTAGGCTTATTCTTGTCCAATTAGGGTTTTAACCAATCTTGTGCATCCAATAAGTTCATTTGTGTCATTGGATGAACATTTTAGGTCATTTTCGTCCTCCCTAGGCTTATTCTTGTCCAATTAGGGTTTTTAACCAATAGTGTGCATCAATAAGTTCATTTGTGTGTCATTGGATGAACATTAGGTAGGCTATCGTCCTCGTTATTCTTGTCTCTAGGGTTTATTCTTGTCAATTGAGTGTCATTAACCAATCTTGTGCATCCATATAGGTCATTTGTGTAATTGGATGATGAACATTAGGTCATTTTCGTCCTCCCTAGGCTTATTCTTGTCCAATTAGGGTTTTTTTAACCAATCTTGTGCATCCAATAAGTTCATTTGTGTCATTGGATGAACATTTAGGTCATTTTCGTCCTCCCTAGGCTTATTCTTGTCCAATTAGGGTTTTTAACCAATCTTGTGCATCCAATAAGTTTCATTTGTGTCATTGGATGAACATTTAGGTCATTTTCGTCCTCCCTAGGCTTATTCTTGTCCAATTAGGGTTTTTAACCAATCTCTGTGCATCCAATAAGTTCATTTGTGTCATTGGATGAACATTTAGGTCATTTCGTCCTCCCTAGGCTTATTCTTGTCCAATTAGGGTTTTTAACCAATCTTGTGCATCCAATAAGTTCATTTGTGTCATTGGATGGATTTTAATTATTCTTGTCCAATGTTTTTAACCATTTATCCAATAGTTGTCATTGGATGAACATTTAGGTCATTTTCGTCCTCCCTAGGCTTATTCTTGTCCAATTAGGGTTTTTAACCAATCTTGTGCATCCAATAAGTTCATTTGTGTCATTGGATGAACATTTTTAGGTCATTTTCGTCCTCCCTAGGCTTATTCTTGTCCAATTAGGGTTTTTAACCAATCTTGTGCATCCAATAAGTTCATTTGTGTCATTGGATGAACATTTAGGTCATTTTCGTCCTCCCTAGGCTTATTCTTGTCCAATTAGGGTTTTTTAACCAATCTTGTGCATCCAATAAGTTTCATTTGTGTCATTGGATGAACATTTAGGTCATTTTCGTCCTCCCTAGGCTTATTCTTGTCCAATTAGGGTTTTTTAACCAATCTTGTGCATCCAATAAGTTTCATTTGTGTCATTGGATGAACATTTAGGTCATTTTCGTCCTCCCTAGGCTTATTCTTGTGAAATTAGGGTTTTTAACCAATCTTGTGCATCCAATAAGTTTTAATTGGATGTTACATTTTTAGGTCATTTTCGTCCTCCCTAGGCTTATTCTTGTCCAATTAGGTTTTTAACCAATCTTGTGCATCCAATAAGTTCATTTGTGTCATTGGATGAACATTTAGGTCATTTTCGTCCTCCCTAGGCTTATTCTTGTCCAATTAGGGTTTTTAACCAATCTTGTGCATCCAATAGGTTCATTTGTGTCATTGGATGAACATTTAGGTCATTTTCGTCCTCCCTAGGCTTATTCTTGTCCAATTAGGGTTTTTAACCAATCTTGTGCATCCAATAAGTTCATTTGTGTCATTGGATGAACATTTAGGTCATTTCGTCGTCCTCCCTAGGCTTATTCTTGTCCAATTAGGGTTTTTAACCAATCTTGTGCATCCAATAAGTTCATTTGTGTCATTGGATGAACATTTAGGTCATTTTCGTCCTCCCTAGGCTTATTCTTGTCCAATTAGGGTTTTTAACCAATCTTGTGCATCCAATAAGTTCATTTGTGTCATTGGATGAACATTTAGGTCATTTTCGTCCTCCCTAGGCTTATTCTTGTCCAATTAGGGTTTTTAACCAATCTTGTGCATCCAATAAGTTCATTTGTGTCATTGGATGAACATTTAGGTCATTTTCGTCCTCCCTAGGCTTATTCTTGTCCAATTAGGGTTTTTAACCAATCTTGTGCATCCAATAAGTTCATTTGTGTCATTGGATGAACATTTAGGTCATTTTCGTCCTCCCTAGGCTTATTCTTGTCCAATTAGGGTTTTTAACCAATCTTGTGCATCCAATAAGTTCATTTGTGTCATTGGATGAACATTTAGGTCATTTTCGTCCTCCCTAGGCTTATTCTTGTCCAATTAGGGTTTTTAACCAATCTTGTGCATCCAATAAGTTCATTTGTGTCATTGGATGAACATTTAGGTCATTTTCGTCCTCCCTAGGCTTATTCTTGTCCAATTAGGGTTTTTAACCAATCTTGTGCATCCAATAAGTTCATTTGTGTCATTGGATGAACATTTAGGTCATTTTCGTCCTCCCTAGGCTTATTCTTGTCCAATTAGGGTTTTTAACCAATCTTGTGCATCCAATAAGTTCATTTGTGTCATTGGATGAACATTTAGGTCATTTTCGTCCTCCCTAGGCTTATTCTTGTCCAATTAGGGTTTTTAACCAATCTTGTGCATCCAATAAGTTCATTTGTGTCATTGGATGAACATTTAGGTCATTTTCGTCCTCCCTAGGCTTATTCTTGTCCAATTAGGGTTTTAACCAATCTTGTGCATCCAATAAGTTCATTTGTGTCATTGGATGAACATTTAGGTCATTTTCGTCCTCCCTAGGCTTATTCTTGTCCAATTAGGGTTTTTAACCAATCTTGTGCATCCAATAAGTTCATTTGTGTCATTGGATGAACATTTAGGTCATTTTCGTCCTCCCTAGGCTTATTTCTTGTCCAATTAGGGTTTTTAACCAATCTTGTGCATCCAATAAGTTCATTTGTGTAATTGGATGAACATTTAGGTCATTTTCGTCCTCCCTAGGCTTATTCTTGTCCAATTAGGGTTTTTAACCAATCTTGTGCATCCAATAAGTTCATTTGTGTCATTGGATGAACATTTAGGTCATTTTCGTCCTCCCTAGGGCTTATTCTTGTCCAATTAGGGTTTTTAACCAATCTTGTGCATCCAATAAGTTCATTTGTGTCATTGGATGAACATTTAGGTCATTTTCGTCCTCCCTAGGCTTATTCTTGTCCAATTAGGGTTTTTAACCAATCTTGTGCATCCAATAAGTTCATTTGTGTCATTGGATGAACATTTAGGTCATTTTCGTCCTCCCTAGGCTTATTCTTGTCCAATTAGGGTTTTTAACCAATCTTGTGCATCCAATAAGTTCATTTGTGTCATTGGATGAACATTTAGGTCATTTTCGTCCTCCCTAGGCTTATTCTTGTCCAATTAGGGTTTTTAACCAATCTTGTGCATCCAATAAGTTCATTTGTGTCATTGGATGAACATTTAGGTCATTTTCGTCCTCCCTAGGCTTATTCTTGTCCAATTAGGGTTTTTAACCAATCTTGTGCATCCAATAAGTTCATTTGTGTCATTGGATGAACATTTAGGTCATTTTCGTCCTCCCTAGGGCTTATTCTTGTCCAATTAGGGTTTTTAACCAATCTTGTGCATCCAATAAGTTCATTTGTGTCATTGGATGAACATTTAGGTCATTTTCGTCCTCCCTAGGCTTATTCTTGTCCAATTAGGGTTTTTAACCAATCTTGTGCATCCAATAAGTTCATTTGTGTCATTGGATGAACATTTAGGTCATTTTCGTCCTCCCTAGGCTTATTCTTGTCCAATTAGGGTTTTTAACCAATCTTGTGCATCAATAAGTTCATTTGTGTCATTGGATGAACATTTAGGTCATTTTCGTCCTCCCTAGGCTTATTCTTGTCCAATTAGGGTTTTTAACCAATCTTGTGCATCCAATAAGTTCATTTGTGTCATTGGATGAACATTTAGGTCATTTTCGTCCTCCCTAGGCTTATTCTTGTCCAATTAGGGTTTTTAACCAATCTTGTGCATCCAATAAGTTCATTTGTGTGTATCATTGGATGAACATTTTAGGTCATTTTCGTCCTCCCTAGGCTTATTCTTGTCCAATTAGGGTTTTTAACCAATCTTGTGCATCCAATAAGTGTGTGTGTGTCATTGGATGAACATTTAGGTCATTTTCGTCCTCCCTAGGCTTATTCTTGTCCAATTAGGGGGTTTTAACCAATCTTGTGCATCCAATAAGTTCATTTGTGTCATTGGATGAACATTTAGGTCATTTTCGTCCTCCCTAGGCTTATTCTTGTCCAATTAGGGTTTTTAACCAATCTTGTGCATCCAATAAGTTCATTTGTGTCATTGGATGAACATTTAGGTCATTTTCGTCCTCCCTAGGCTTATTCTTGTCCAATTAGGGTTTTTAACCAATCTTGTGCATCCAATAAGTTCATTTGTGTCATTGGATGAACATTTAGGTCAATTTTCGTCCTCCCTAGGCTTATTCTTGTCCAATTAGGGTTTTTAACCAATCTTGTGCATCCAATAAGTTCATTTGTGTCATTGGATGAACATTTAGGTCATTTTCGTCCTCCCTAGGCTTATTCTTGTCCAATTAGGGTTTTTAACCAATCTTGTGCATCCAATAAGTTCATTTGTGTCATTGGATGAACATTTAGGTCATTTTCGTCCTCCCTAGGCTTATTCTTGTCCAATTAGGGTTTTTAACCAATCTTGTGCATCCAATAAGTTCATTGTGTCATTGGATGAACATTTAGGTCATTTTCGTCCTCCCTAGGCTTATTCTTGTCAATTAGGGTTTTTAACCAATCTTGTGCATCCAATAAGTTCATTTGTGTCATTGGATGAACATTTAGGTCATTTTCGTCCTCCCTAGGCTTATTCTTGTCCAATTAGGGTTTTAACCAATCTTGTGCATCCAATAAGTTCATTTGTGTCATTGGATGAACATTTAGGTCATTTTCGTCCTCCCTAGGCTTTATTCTTGTCCAATTAGGGTTTTTAACCAATCTTGTGCATCCAATAAGTTCATTTGTGTCATTGGATGAACATTTAGGTCATTTTCGTCCTCCCTAGGCTTTATTCTTGTCCAATTAGGGTTTTTAACCAATCTTGTGCATCCAATAAGTTCATTTGTGTCATTGGATGAACATTTAGGTCATTTTCGTCCTCCCTAGGGCTTATTCTTGTCCAATTAGGGTTTTTAACCAATCTTGTGCATCCAATAAGTTCATTTGTGTCATTGGATGAACATTTAGGTCATTTTCGTCCTCCCTAGGCTTATTCTTGTCCAATTAGTTTTTTAACCAATCTTGTGCATCCAATAAGTTCATTTGTGTCATTGGATGAACATTTAGGTCATTTTCGTCCCTCCCTAGGCTTATTCTTGTCCAATTAGGGTTTTAACCAATCTTGTGCATCCAATAAGTTCATTTGTGTCATTGGATGAACATTTAGGTCATTTTTCGTCCTCCCTAGGCTTATTCTTGTCCAATTAGGGTTTTTAACCAATCTTGTGCATCCAATAAGTTCATTTTGTGTCATTGGATGAACATTTAGGTCATTTTCGTCCTCCCTAGGCTTATTCTTGTCCAATTAGGGTTTTTAACCAATCTTGTGCATCCAATAAGTTCATTTGTGTCATTGGATGAACATTTAGGTCATTTTCGTCCTCCCTAGGCTTATTCTTGTCCAATTAGGGTTTTTAACCAATCTTGTGCATCCAATAAGTTCATTTGTGTCATTGGATGAACATTTAGTCATTTTCGTCCTCCCTAGGCTTATTCTTGTCCAATTAGGGTTTTTAACCAATCTTGTGCATCCAATAAGTTCATTTGTGTCATTGGATGAACATTTAGGTCATTTTCGTCCTCCCTAGGCTTATTCTTGTCCAATTAGGGTTTTAACCAATCTTGTGCATCCAATAAGTTCATTTTGTGTCATTGGATGAACATTTAGTCATTTTCGTCCTCCCTAGGCTTATTCTTGTCCAATTAGGGTTTTTAACCAATCTTGTGCATCCCAATAAGTTCATTTGTGTCATTGGATGAACATTTAGGTCATTTTCGTCCTCCCTAGGCTTATTCTTGTCCAATTAGGGTTTTTTAACCAATCTTGTGCATCCAATAAGTTCATTTGTGTCATTGGATGAACATTTAGGTCATTTTCGTCCTCCCTAGGCTTATTCTTGTCCAATTAGGGTTTTTAACCAATCTTGTGCATCCAATAAGTTCATTTGTGTCATTGGATGAACATTTAGGTCATTTTCGTCCTCCCTAGGCTTATTCTTGTCCAATTAGGGTTTTTAACCAATCTTGTGCATCCAATAAGTTCATTTGTGTCATTGGATGAACATTTAGGTCATTTTCGTCCTCCCTAGGCTTATTCTTGTCCAATTAGGGTTTTTAACCAATCTTGTGCATCCAATAGGTTCATTTGTGTCATTGGATGAACATTTAGGTCATTTTCGTCCTCCCTAGGCTTATCCTAAGCTCTTGTCCAATTAGGGTTTTAAACCAATCTTGTGCATCCAATAAGTTCATTTGTGTCATTGGATGAACATTTAGGTCATTTTCGTCCTCCCTAGGCTTATTCTTGTCCAATTAGGGTTTTTAACCAATCTTGTGCATCCAATAAGTTCATTTGTGTCATTGGATGAACATTTAGGTCATTTTCGTCCTCCCTAGGCTTATTCTTGTCCAATTAGGGTTTTTAACCAATCTTGTGCATCCAATAAGTTCATTTGTGTCATTGGATGAACATTTAGGTCATTTTCGTCCTCCCTAGGCTTATTCTTGTCCAATTAGGGTTTTTAACCAATCTGTGCATCCAATAGTTCATTTGTGTCATTGGATGAACATTTAGGTCATTTTCGTCCTCCCTAGGCTTATTCTTGTCCAATTAGGGTTTTTAACCAATCTTGTGCATCCAATAAGTTCATTTGTGTCATTGGATGAACATTTAGGTCATTTTCGTCCTCCCTAGGCTTATTCTTGTCCAATTAGGGTTTTTAACCAATCTTGTGCATCCAATAAGTTCATTTGTGTCATTGGATGAACATTTAGGTCATTTTCGTCCTCCCTAGGCTTATTCTTGTCCAATTAGGGTTTTTTAACCAATCTTGTGCATCCAATAAGTTCATTTGTGTCATTGGATGAACATTTAGGTCATTTTCGTCCTCCCTAGGCTTATTCTTGTCCAATTAGGGTTTTTAACCAATCTTGTGCATCCAATAAGTTCATTTGTGTCATTGGATGAACATTTAGGTCATTTTCGTCCTCCCTAGGCTTATTCTTGTCCAATTAGGGTTTTTAAACAAATCTTGTGCATCCAATAGGTTCATTTGTGTCATTGGATGAACATTTAGGTCATTTTCGTCCTCCCTAGGCTTATTCTTGTCCAATTAGGGTTTTTAACCAATCTTGTGCATCCAATAAGTTCATTTGTGTCATTGGATGAACATTTAGGTCATTTTCGTCCTCCCTAGGCTTATTCTTGTCCAATTAGGGTTTTTAACCAATCTTGTGCATCCAATAAGTTCATTTGTGTCATTGGATGAACATTTAGGTCATTTTCGTCCTCCCTAGGCTTATTCTTGTCCAATTAGGGTTTTTAACCAATCTTGTGCATCCAATAAGTTCATTTGTGTCATTGGATGACATTTAGGTCATTTTCGTCCTCCCTAGGCTTATTCTTGTCCAATTAGGGTTTTTAACCAATCTTGTGCATCCAATAGGTTCATTTGTGTCATTGGATGAACATTTAGGTCATTTTCGTCCTCCCTAGGCTTTATTCTTGTCCAATTAGGTTTTTAACCAATCTTGTGCATCCAATAAGTTCATTTGTGTCATTGGATGAACATTTAGGTCATTTTTCGTCCTCCCTAGGCTTATTCTTGTCCAATTAGGGTTTTTAACCAATCTTGTGCATCCAATAAGTTGTTTTTGTGTCATTGGATGAACATTTAGGTCATTTTCGTCCTCCCTAGGCTTATTCTTGTCCAATTAGGGTTTTTTTAACCAATCTTGTGCATCCAATAAGTTCATTTGTGTCATTGGATGAACATTTAGGTCATTTTCGTCCTCCCTAGGCTTATTCTTGTCCAATTAGGTTTTTTAACCAATCTTGTGCATCCAATAAGTTCATTTGTGTCATTGGATGAACATTTAGGTCATTTTCGTCCTCCCTAGGCTTATTCTTGTCCAATTAGGGTTTTTAACCAATCTTGTGCATCCAATAAGTTCATTTGTGTCATTGGATGAACATTTAGGTCATTTTCGTCCTCCCTAGGCTTATTCTTGTCCAATTAGGGTTTTTAAACCAATCTTGGGCATCCAATAAGTTCATTTGTGTATTGGATGAACATTTAGGTCATTTTCGTCCTCCCTAGGCTTATTCTTGTCCAATTAGGGTTTTTAACCCATCTTGTGCATCCAATAAGTTCATTTGTGTCATTGGATTAACATTTAGGTCATTTTCGTCCTCCCTAGGCTTATTCTTGTCCAATTAGTTTTTTTAACCAATCTTGTGCATCCATATAAGTTCATTTGTGTCATTGGATGAACATTTATCTTGTGCATCCAATTCTAATTAGGGTTCATTCTTGTGCATCCAATAAGTCATTGGATGAACATTTAGGTCATTTTCGTCCTCCCTAGGCTTATTCTTGTCCAATTAGGGTTTTTTACCAATCTTGTGCATCCAATATTTTCATTTGTGTCATTGGATGAACATTTAGGTCATTTTCGTCCTCCCTAGGCTTATTCTTGTCCAATTAGGGTTTTTAACCAATCTTGTGCATCCAATAAGTTCATTTGTGTCATTGGATGAACATTTAGGTCATTTTCGTCCTCCCTAGGCTTATTCTTGTCCAATTAGGGTTTTTAACCAATCTTGTGCATCCAATAAGTGTGTTTGTGTCATTGGATGAACATTTAGGTCATTTTCGTCTCCCTAGGCTTATTCTTGTCCAATTAGGGTTTTTAACCAATCTTTGTGCATCATTCTGTGTGGTTAAATGCACAAAACATTTAGGTCATTTTCGTCTTTCTAGGCTTATTCTTGTCCAATTAGGGTTTTTAACCAATCTTGTGCATCCAATAGGTTCATTTGTGTAATTGGATGAACATTTAGGTCATTTTCGTCCTCCTAGGCTTATTCTTGTCCAATTAGGGTTTTTAACCAATCTTGTGCATCCAATAAGTTCATTTGTGTCATTGATGAAACATTTAGGTCATTTTCGTCCTCCCTAGGCTTATTCTTGTCCAATTAGGGTTTTAACCAATCTTGTGCATCCAAATAAGTTCATTTGTGTCATTGGATGAACAACATTTAGGTCATTTTCGTCCTCCCTAGGCTTATTCTTGTTCCATTAGGGTTTTTAACCAATCTTGTGCATCCAATAAGTTCATTTTGTGTCATTGGATGAACATTTAGGTCATTTTCGTCTCCCTAGGCTTATTCTTGTCAATTAGGGTTTTTTAACCAATCTTGTGCATCCACGAAATCTTTGTGTTTTGGAAATAGTTTTTTGCAATCAATCACACTTACACACAATTCCAGGTCATTCCACCTTGGCTAGGCTTATTCTTGTCCAATTAGGGTTTTTAAACCAATCTTGTGCATCCAATAAGTTCATTTGTGTCAATTGGATGAACATTTTAGGTCATTTTCGTCAATCCTCCCTAGGCTTATTCTTGTCCAATTAGGGTTCTTTTAACCAATCTTGTGCATCCAATAAGTTCATTTGTGTCATTGGATGAACATTTAGGTCATTTTCGTCCTCCCTAGGCTTATTCTTGTCCAATTAGGGTTTTTAAACCAATCTTGTGCATCCAATAGTTCATTTGTGTCGATTGGATGAACATTTAGGTCATTTTCGTCCTCCCTAGGCTTTATTCTTGTCCAATTAGGGTTTTACCAATCTTGTGCATCCAATATCATTTGTGTCATTGGATGAAGCATTTTTCGAATTTTAACAAATCTTGTCGTAACCAATCTTGTCATCGCATACCTTACACGACGCGTCAACCTCGTCCTCCCTAGGCTTATTCTTGTCAGGGTTTTTAACCAATTTGTGCATCCAATAAGTTTTTTGTGTCATTGGATGAACATTTAGGTCATTTCGTCCTCCCTAGGCTTATTCTTGTCCCAATTAGGGTTTTTAACCAATCTTGTGCATCCAATAAATGTGTTTGTGTAATTGGATGAACATTTAGGTCATCTTGTCCAATCCTCCCAATAGGCTTATTCTTGTCGCCATTTAGGGTTTTGTCCTACCAATCTTGTGTCATCCACGACAATCTTGTGCATCCAATAAGTCATTTGTGTATTGGATGAACATTTAGGTCATTTTCGTCTCCCTAGGCTTATTCTTGTCCAATTAGGGTATTTAAAAGATCTTGTGCATCCAATAAGTTCATTTGTGTCTAACAATTGGATGAACATTTAGGTCATTTTCGTCCTCCCTTCCCCAGGCTTATTCTTGTCCAATTAGGGTTCTAACCATTCTTGTGCATCCAATAAATAAGTGTATGTTTGTGTCATTTAGAGATTCTCATTCTAGGCTTATTACTCATTTTAACTGTCATTACGTTCCCTAACGATTCTTCTTGTCCAATTAGGGTTTTTAAGAGATATCTTGTGCATCCAATACTCGTTGTCCAACTTGTGTCATTGGATGAACATTAAGTAAACATTTTCGTCCTCCCTAGGCTTATTCTTGTCCAATTAGGGTTTTTTAACCAATCTTGTGCATATTCTCATAGTTCAATTGTGTAATTGGATGAACATTTAGGTCATTTCGTCCTCCCTAGGCTTATTCTTGTCCAATTAGGGTTTTTACCAATCTTGTCAATTTATAAAGTATTTTGTGTCAATCCTGAACATTTAGGTCATTTTCGTCCTCCAAAGGCTTATTCTTGTCCAATTAGGGTTTGTGTCCATTCTTGTGCATCAATAAGTTCATTTTCGTCATTGGATGAACATTTAGGTCATTTCGTCTCCCTCCCTAGGCTTATTCTTTCCAATTAAACCACTCATTTAACCATCTTGTGCATCCAATAATGTCATTTGTGTCATGGATGAAACATTTAGGTCATTTTCGTCCTCCCTAGGCTTATTCTTTCCAATTAGGGTTTTTTTTACACACAATCTTGTGCATCCCAATAAGTTCATTTGTGTCATTGGATGAACATTTAGGTCATTTTCGTCCTCCCTAGGCTTATTCTTGTCCAATTAGGGTTTTTAACCAATCTTGTGCATCCAATAAGTTAGTTCATTTGTGTTAGCATTGAGGTGAACATTTAGGTCATTTTTCGTCCTCCCTAGGCTTATTCTTGTCCAATTAGCGGTTTTTCCAATCTTGTGCTTGTGCATCCAATAAGTTCATTTGTGTCATTGGATGAACATTTAGGTCATTTTCGTCCTCCCTAGGCTTATTCTTGTCCAATTAGGGTTTTTAACCAATCTTGTGCATCCAATAAGTCATTTTCGTCCTCCCTAGCTTATTTGGTCCAATTAGGGTTTTAGGTCATTTTCGTCCTCCAATAGGCTTATTCTTGTCCAATTAGGTCATTTTCGTTTCTATTCTTGTGCATCCATTAAGTCATTTGTTTCTGTCACCAAGACAATCTTGTGCATTGGATTGATGAACATTTAGGTCATTTTCGTCCTCCCTAGGCTTATTCTTGTCCAATTAGGGTTTTTAACCAATCTTGTGCATCCAATAAGTGTGTTTTGTGTCATTGGATGAACATTTAGGTCATTTTCGTCCTCCCTAGGCTTATTCTTGTCCAATTAGGGTTTTAACCAATCTTGTGCATCCAATAGGTTCATTTGTGTCATTGGATGAACATTTAGGTCATTTTCGTCCTCCCTAGGCTTATTCTTGTCCAATTAGGGTTTTTAACCAATCTTGTGCATCCAATAGGTTCATTTGTGTCATTGGATGAACATTTAGGTCATTTTCGTCCTCCCTAGGCTTATTCTTGTCCAATTAGGGTTTTTAACCAATCTTGTGCATCCAATAGGTTCATTTGTGTCATTGGATGAACATTTAGGTCATTTTCGTCCTCCCTAGGCTTATTCTTGTCCAATTAGGGTTTTTAACCAATCTTGTGCATCCAATATATTCATTTGTGTCATTGGATGAACATTTAGGTCATTTTCGTCCTCCTAGGGCTTATTCTTGTCCAATTAGGGTTTTTAACCAATCTTGTGCATCCAATAAGTTCATTTGTGTCATTGGATGAACATTTAGTCATTTTCGTCCTCCCTAGGCTTATTCTTGTCCAATTAGGGTTTTTAACCAATCTTGTGCATCCAATAAGTTCATTTTGTGTAATTGGATGAACATTTAGGTCATTTTCGTCCTCCCTAGGCTTATTCTTGTCCAATTAGGGTTTTTAACCAATCTTGTGCATCCAATAAGTGTGTTTGTGTCATTGGATGAACATTTAGGTCATTTTCGTCCTCCCTAGGCTTATTCTTGTCCAATTAGGGTTTTTAAACCAATCTTGTGCATCAAATAAGTTCATTTGTGTCATTGGATGAACATTTAGGTCATTTTCGTCCTCCCTAGGCTTATTCTTGTCCAATTAGGGTTTTTAACCAATCTTGTGCATCCAATAAGTTCATTTGTGTGTAATTGGATGAACATTTAGGTCATTTTCGTCCTCCCTAGGCTTATTCTTGTCCAATTAGGGTTTTTTAACCAATCTTGTGCATCCAATAAGTTCATTTGTGTCATTGGATGAACATTTAGGTCATTTTCGTCCTCCCTAGGCTTATTCTTGTCCAATTAGGGTTTTTAATCAATCTTGTGCATCCAATAAGTTCATTTGTGTCATTGGATGAACATTTAGGTCATTTTCGTCCTCCCTAGGCTTATTCTTGTCCAATTAGGGTTTTTAACCAATCTTGTGCATCCAATAAGTTCATTTGTGTCATTGGATGAACATTTAGGTCATTTTCGTCCTCCTAGGCTTATTCTTGTCAATTAGGGGTTTTTAACCAATCTTGTGCATCCAATAGGTTGTTTGTGTCATTGGATGAACATTTAGGTCATTTTCGTCCTCCCTAGGCTTATTCTTGTCAATTAGGGTTTTTAACAAATCTTGTGCATCCAATAGGTTCATTTGTGTGTCATTGGATGAACATTTAGGTCATTTTCGTCCTCCCTTGGCTTATTCTTGTCCAATTAGGGTTTTTAACCAATCTTGTGCATCCAATAAGTTCATTTGTGTCATTGGATGAACATTTAGGTCATTTTCGTCCTCCCTAGGCTTATTCTTGTCCAATTAGGGTTTTTACCAATCTTGTGCATCCAATAAGTTCTTTTGTGTCATTGGATGAACATTTAGGTCATTTTCGTCCTCCCTAGGCTTATTCTTGTCCAATAGGGTTTTTTAACCAATCTTGTGCATCCAATAGGTGAGTTTGTGTCATTGGATGAACATTTAGGTCATTTTCGTCCTCCCTAGGCTTATTCTTGTCCAATAAGGTTTTTAACCAATCTTGTGCATCCAATAGGTGTCATTTGTGTCATTGGATGAACATTTAGGTCATTTTCGTCCTCCCTAGGCTTATTCTTGTCCAATTAGGGTTTTTTATCCATTCTTGTGTTCGAGTGTGTTTATGTCATTGTCCTCCCTAGATTAATAGGGTTTTTAACCAATCTTGTGCATCAATTAGGTGAGTTTGTGTCATTGGATGAACATTTAGGTCATTTTCGTCCTCCCTAGGCTTATTCTAGTCCAATTAGGGTTTTTAACCAATCTTGTGCATCCATAGGTGTGTTTGTGTCATTGGATGAACATTTAGGTCATTTTCGTCCTCCCTAGGCTTATTCTTGTCCAATTACGGTTTTTAACCAATCTTGTGCATCCAATAAGGTGTGTTTGTGTCATTGGATGAACATTTAGGTCATTTTCGTCCTCCTTAGGCTTATTCTAGTCCAATTAGCATTTTTAACCAATCTTGTGCATCCAATAGGGCATTTGTGTCATTGGATTCACATTTAGGTCATTTTTGTCCTCCCTAGGCTTATTCTTGTCCAATTACGGTTTAGGTCATTTTAGGGGGGAGTAATGTAAGACCCATAATTTTAAAGTACCATTTATGTATTTTTGGGTATTTTTGGATTTTTAGCTCGGATGCTTTTAAGCCAAAGTTAATAATATTTTGGAGTTTTATAATCAAAAGATATATTTTTGATGCCAATTAAAATTTCTCGTCGATAAATAAATTGAAATTAACTGCGATGAATCCTTTACGGATAATTTAATGTGTTTCGGGTGAAACGGTAATTTAACAAATATCTAGATATTTGGAGATATTTGTTAAGTTATATTTATTATCTATATATGTTTGTTTGGAGGGAAAAAGAAAGGAAAACTAGAAGGAAGGAAAAGGAAAAGAAAATAGTATAAAAGGAAGGAAGGAAAAAGGAAGAAAGGAAAAACAAAGGAAAGAAAAAGAAAGGAAGGAAAATCGAAAAATTCCATCTTCTTCCTCTGAACCGTGACCCATTTTTCCTCCTTCTTCCGTTTTCATCTTCGTCGCTTTCTTTTCTTCAAAACTAGTAACCCAAGGTTGGGTGAGAGTTAGATCAAGGATTTCGCAACTCCACTCTTCCTCTTTGATTCGAAAACGAAGAAAAACGGTATTGAGATCCAAACACAAACCCCTCCATTTCTTTCTAGATCCAAGCTTCATTTGCGCGAAGAGTTAGAAGAGAAAGTTACTCACTACCACGCCACGGTGCTAGGAGACCAAATTGGAGGCGACGTTGCGAGCGAATATTTTACCGGTTTTACTCGCGGAACCGGAAACGCACGTTAAAGCTAAACCTTAAGGTAAGGGCTCCTTCCAAACTTTTAGTTGCATTTAGGGACTTATCTATGGTTGTGTGGGAAGGAATTTGTCAGGGTTCGATGTATTGATTTGGGGAAAACGAATCTAATGCGTTATGGTAAAACCTTAGAGTTAGGTTTTGGTTATATGGATGGATGTTCTGTGTTAAATGAACCTAAAATCACTTGTGTATGATTATGAGTAAATGAAATTGATGTGTTGAGTATTATGTTGTGTTGATTGTGTTCGTCGTGTTTATCGTGTTCTAAGTTAATACCGATGAATTTGATGTGTTTTGATGGGCGTTGTGAATTAAATTTGATAAAATGTTTTGAGTTGGGTTTGTTGTGAAATTGGAAAACCATTAGAGTTAAACGAGTATTGAAAATGGGGAATCTTTTAATACCTCGGTTTACTTAATGTGCGTTTGAGGAAAAATGTTTAAGTTAAGTGGGTATTAAGAATGGGGAATCTCTTAATGTCTCGGTTACTTAATGTTTGTTTTGAAAATCACTTCAGTAAATGAGTATTAAGAATGTGGAATCTCTTAATGTCTCGTTTACTGAATGTTCTGTGTGGAAATCTTTTAAGTCAAAAGTATATTAAGAATGGGGAATCTCTTGATATGTCTGTTTGCTTAACGTTTTGTTTTGAAAAATCATTAAGATAAATCAGTATCAAGAATGGGGAATCTCTTAATGACTTATTTATTTAATGTTGTTTTGAAAATCGCTTAAGTTAAATGGGTATTAAAAATGGGAATCTTTTAATATCTGCATTTGCTTAACGATTGTTGTGGTTGGAGTCTGTGTATGCTCATGCATTTCATTTTGGTAAATTGTGTTGACCCGTGATAGGTGACACCTTGGTAAACTGTACTCACCCGTGATAGGTGGTACGTTTATGATTTACGTTTTTTGGTAAATTGTGTTACCCGTGATAGGTGACACCTTGGTAAACTGTACTGACCCGTGATAGGTGGTACGTTTACGATTTACGTTTTTGGTGAATTTTGCTGACCCGTGATAGGTGGCACCTCGGTAAACAGTACTGGTCTGTGATAGGCGGTACGTTTACGATTCCCCGCTTTTTATTTTAGTAAATCGTGTTGACCCGTGATAGGTGACACCTCGGTAAACTGTACTGACCCGTGATATGTGGTACGTTTATGATTTACGCATTTTAGTAAATCGTGTTGACCCGTGATAGGTGGCACCTCGGTAATGGTACTTTGGCCTGCGATTAGCGGTTACAATTATGATTTACGGCCCTTCGAGGAGGGTTTGGTTTGGAATTCCGAGTCCATGCATTTTGGCATATACGCATTGCATTAGGGTGCTTGGCACGCGAGTCGTATTTGATTTGAGTTTATGATTGAGTGATTTGAATTTTGATTTATCGTGGTAATTACGTTAAAGGTGCTAAGTGTTATGTGTTGGTTATTGGGTGTAAGTATGATGGTTATCGAGATTCCATTTGCCGTGGTAATCGCGTAGGAATTGCTAAAGTGTTAGGTTGTGGACTTGAATTAGGAATGACTTGAGTTAATTCTTGAATTTTTGGAAAAATATCAGGGAAATCGATTTCCAAATTGATTGGATGGGTAAACAGGGACTTGGCCAAATTGACAAAATCGATTAGCCAATCGAATTTGTAATCAGTTTTCGAAAATCTTTTATGAAATCGATTGCCCAATCGATTGGGCCTTAAGTCAGGACTCATCCATATTCGACCAAATCGATGTGGACATCGATTGGCTTAAAACCTGGGCTCAGTACTCACTCAATCGATTTTCCCAATCGATTGAATCACGCCAGAGTTCAAAATTTCACTAAAAACCTTCATGAAATCATTTGGAAATCGATTGGCATTAAGTTAGGTGGCTCAGTCATCCTGTCAATCGATTGCCCAATCGATTGAATTAAGCCCAGGATTCTGTTTTCATTAAAAACCTTCACCCCCAATCGATTTCCCAATCGATTGGCTCAGTGAAATCCTCAGTTTGAGTTAGATGATTGATTACTCATTAACTTATCCATGTCTTGTTTTTATGTGTTAATTAGGAGATGAGAACTTCATTTACTTTCATTTTTAATTGGCAAAGTATTGTATGAACTTTCGCATATTGAAAATACCTGTTAAGTGCATGCTTAGTTGAAAAGTCATTTTGAGATTTAAAAACTTAATTGCTATGTGTTAACTGTTATTTTTTTGGTTGGTGACCCTTTACAAATTATTGTGGAAATCTGCGGCTTTGGCCTCAGATGAGAGTCAGGACGGTCTACCGGTTGTAACCCTACGGACGGGGAATGAGATGGGAAACGCTTGACTGCAGTACGTTAGGAGAGATCTCACGGGGCGCGTGGTGATACTCAGGGTGTATACGCTTTTTGGTAGGATGATCAGATTAGGATGATGTATAGGGACTAGGTGTCCCTTCTTTTGGATTGGAGTATTCTTAGTGGAAAACTTGTACTTTATACTAATATTGGTCAATCTTGACTTCTTTATTTGAAAAATGGGTCCCAGGTACCATTTGTTACATTGTGTAATGTCTTGGAATTAATAATTGGAGAAACTTTTTCCGCTGCTTGTAAAATTATAACGACTCAATTATTTATCCAAAGGCATTTCATGATTTAATTCTTTTGTGTTTTTAATTACTTTTAAAAAAAAAATATACCCTCGCTTTGAAAAACGAGGTGTTCATTGTGGTATTAGAGCATAGGTTTGGTTTCTTTGGGGCTGTGGAACCTTGGTTATAGATTGTTAGGTCGACCTATAAGTTGGGAGTTGTCATCTGATCATGCGTCGGTTTAGGTGACTTGAGTTGTCAAGTCCAATATAATTATATGTGTTGTTATAGTCGAACGCTAGTTTGGAATTATTTGAAGTAGTGTTAAGACTCTACTTGATAAATGGTTTTATAGGAAACCATGCGCCAAGAAGGAATGACGCTCCGAGAGCCAACGCCAATAGGAATGATCAAATGGCGGAGGCTATGAATAACATGAGCTGCTTCTGTTGCTGCACAGACTGCTGCCAAGACTCAACGAAGATCTTGAAAAGAGGGAAGAGAGATCCGTGCGGCAGAGTCAAGAGGGTTAGAAGACTTCTGTCGTACATCCTCCTAAGTTCAAGGGGGATGAGAATCAGAAAGGCCGGATCAATGGATCAAGAATGGAGAAGATC
>PGTU02002577.1:0-12590 GCA_002896215.2 Cicer echinospermum
TTTGAAATTTTATAGGGTATATTTATAGAGTTTTTTATGTGTTCAGTTGCATTCTTTGTCTGCCTTAGTCCTTCTCTATCAATTTCCTATTTGATGTTTTGATTGCCTTGCTCATCATCTGCGTTTTTTCTGCATCCCTGATGTATTCATGGTTTTGACTTATCTGTTTTGATCAGTTCTGTTGCTGATCTTTAATTTGTCTTTTAGTTTCTTTTTTTTAAACTCTAAAAGTTGTCTCTTTGTATTGCACAATGTGTACCAAGACTGATTTAAAAAAATTATGTTTTTATGTTTCTCAATTCAGTTAAAACAGGAACAGATGTACCAATAAGCATGACTTGTGCATCAATGGCAGTCATCATCAACATGGCAGAGTTTGGAAGTGAACAAAGTCAACATAGCATGGCTGGCTTGATCTGATTTAATTTTTATTGTAATTTATTTTTGCCTTTATTCTTAGTTTGTAATTTGATTTGTTTTTAAAACTCTAATTAGATTTGAAATTGTAAATTTATAATACATAATGAAATTATTTATTGTAATTATTTTATTTCCTTTTTTAAATACACATTTCCTTTTTTATATTTGTTTTCAAAATGGACAAAATTAGGGTACTACAGCTGCCCCTATTTAATTATATTTTACTTGAAAAATATGAAAATATGAATAACGAAATGGTATTCGTTTTCATGTTATCAGGTAAAAGATAAGTAAATATAAGGACCTAAATTTTGTCCAATAACAAACACATGTGTTAAAGTGCATTTGAAATGTTAAAGTGAGAATGATGCAAAATTTTTTAGATATGCAGAAAAATCGTCTTCGGATTAATTATCGATGCGTAGATTGACAGAAATAAAGATGATCGTCTTCGGGTTGGTTACCGATGCGTAGATTGACAGAAATGAAGGTGATCGTCTTCGGATTGGTTACCGATGCATAGATCTATAGAAATAAAAATGATCGTCTTCGGATTGGTTACCGATGGATCTATAGAAAAAATGATCGTCTTCGGATTGGTTACCGATGCGTAGATCTATAGAATTAAAAATGATCGTCTTCGGATTGGTTACCGATGCGTGGATCTATAGAAATTAAAAATGATCGTCTTCGGATTGGTTACCGATGCGTAGATCTATAGAAAAAATGATCGTCTTCGGATTGGTTACCGATGCGTAGATCTTTAGAAAGGTGAAATGATCGTCTTCGGATTGGTTACCGATGCGTAGATCTATAGAAATTAAAAATGATCGTCTTCGGATTGGTTACCGATGCGTAGATCTATAGAAAAAATGATCGTCTTCGGATTGGTTACCGATGCGTAGATCTATAGAAATAAAAATGATCGTCTTCGGATTGGTTACCGATGCGTAAAATTGTAATGAAGTGATGTCATGGATTGGTTACATGCGTGAGTATCTAGAAAATATGTATCGTCTATCGGAGTTGGTTAGTCGAGTGCGCTTAGCTATGATAGTTAAATTTGATAGCTATGCGTTTAATCTTCGGATGTTCATTTAACCCGATCGTAGATGCGTGTTTGGTCCAGATCTTGACAGCAGATAAAGATGCAATGAATACTTGCCAATTCAAATGATTGTTGTGGTAAAAAGGGTCACATGGATATGACTTCATGGCGTGTTGTGATGGTAATGTTAGAGGTAACGTGTTAATGATAAGCAGTATGCATGGATACATGTGGTATGAGAAATTATGTATATGTGTCATGCATTATAGATAAATTCCAACTTACCCTCTTACCACCTGCACTATCTATTTTTGTCTCGTGCACCTAACTCATGGGATGATAATTCAACTTTGTAGAATCCAAACGATGACACATCATTCGTATATGCAACTGAATGACACGCTTTTTCCGAAGTGAAGCAGCCTAAATCCATTGTATTAAAATGACTACCCTCCTTATTATTCTTCCAACACACTCATATATCTTTGAGAAATCAAACGAGTTTCCCGTGTATATTTTCATCAAAGTTTCAAAATTTTTAAAGGTATTTTTATATTTTCACATATTTCAAATTCCAACATTTATTATAAAACAAAATTTGAAACAATAGAACACTCAATAATGAAACTGGATTGGTATATAAAGAGTGTAACGTACAAGATCGAATGACAATATTAGAAAATGTACATTCGTTAAAAGCAAAACAATTGAGGTAGGGGTTACAATGTGGGGACAAGTATGTTTAATTTAAATGGAGACATAACAAACGCTAGTCATTCTTGTAATTTAAGAATCCTCATAATCAGCTTCCAAAAATAATAATTGCCCCAGTTTGAAGTGCTTGATTTTTTTTTATCCCTATCTTTTGCATGGACTACTCTTCCAAGTTTCCAATCCACCGGGATGCTCTAATTTTTGCCTAGGTCGCCTTTTCAGGTTTTCAACCTAGCGAGCTCATCACCGTTTTTAAGCATAATATTTTTTGACTGCATCTGAATTTACTGGAAGTGGAAGGTCATCTCCATCCATTTCTGCGAGTATTAGAGCTCCTCCAGAAAAAGCTTTTTTCACAACATTATGGTCCTTCGTAATTCGGGGTCCACTTTCCACGAAAATCCTTTTTGGGATATGGGCAATCATTTATCTTTAAACACAAGTTCCCTTCTTCGACTCTCGAGAGGACTATTGAATTTATTTCTCGTATGCCACCTAGTCTCTTTTTATATACTGCTGGCCGTGACATAGGAGCTATCATCCTTTTTTCTTCTATGAGCTATTAACTGGTCAAAATCGTGATTAACCCACTCGGGCCTCGCTTCCCAGTTTTGTTTCTCATCAAAGACTCTTGATCGAGGGAATTTCAACTTCAATGGGAAGTACCGCTTCCATTTCCATACACCCAGTATGAGAATAGAGGAGTTAGCACCTGTTGACGGTCACGACACAGAGGTATCTATATTGCCATATGTAATGTCAAAGGGGAGATGCAATTTTTCATGCGCCAATATCCTTATACGTTGTCTCCACCATCTTTTTATGATCTTCTTGATATTCTGTTATAATCGCTGTTCTCACAAACGCTTCCATCCATGTTGTATCGTGTACGCAGTATAGGCGAAGAATTATGGGTGCTGAATTTTGAAACTATCACTCAACTCTTTCATCTATTTGTTATGTCAAACAGTTAGCGTCGCGTTATCAGTGATTATCTTGTTAAGTTCCAATGCCATATTCGACAAACATCAATTCTCTTTGATGAATGTGAACAAACCACACTTCTGGTCACATTGGCATAAGAAGCTGCTTCAACCCATTTTGTGAAGTAATCAATAGCTACCCAAGACATAAACCGCGGACCATTGGAAGCTTTGGCTCGATGAGTTCCAAATAACATCCCATCCCCCACATTGAAAAAATGCTGGCCATGGTGATGTTAAAACATTCAAAGAGGTGGGCGTCGTTACATGTACTTTATCAGCATATAATTTGATCATTTATGACATTTCTTTACATAACTAAAAGCACATCAGATTCCCATTGTCAGCCAATAATAGCCAGCCCTCAAGATTTTCTTTGCCATTGCGTGTCCATTATTGCATGAGTTCCAAAAGAAACCTTCGTGAACCTCTTGAATTGATCTTTTCTGCTTCTGCTTTATCCACACATCTGAGGCAGAACCATATCATGATTCCTCTTATAAAGCACATCACGCCATTTAAGAAGAAGTTCATTCATTGACAACCTTCTCAAAACCCTCTTGTCGTTCTCTGAAATACCTGAATGGATATTCCCTATGCTTAACATAGGATTTCTGATATCATATAAACCATTGGTTTGCATCAAGCTCTCTCTTCTATCGATAAGCAATGTGCTGGCTTATCCTCTTTGTTGAATTTTTATGACCGGTCACATCCTGACATCGACCGCTTATTTTGAACATTGATGATAATGTGGCCAAGGCATCAGCCAATTGGTTTTCTTCTCGAGGAATATGGTGAAAAGTGATATGCTCGAAGTTTTCTACCAATTCTTGATATGTGTATGATACGGAACCAATTTGGACATCTCGATGTTCCCACACTCTCCTTTTGTTTGTATGGATAACTAAAGATGAGTCTCCATCTATACCTCAAGAACTTTTATCTTTGACTCAATGGCTGCTAATGCCCATGACACATGCTTCAATTCTGCAATATATGTTTGTGCCAAATCATAAACACAATTCTAGCCGTAAATGGAGTGATCTGGTTCTCTGAGTAATCAAAATTGCCCCAATTCCTATGAGCCTAACGCGTTAAAGCACCATCAAACACCAGCGTCCATTTTTCTTTATCAGGTGATTCATTCTCTTCAAGATAAAGTCATGATGCCTTCATCGGGGAATCACACTGCATTGATTGATAACTCTTCTACACTGCTGTTGGCGGCTAATACTTGCTAGGGCACTTCTCTTTTATCTATGCTTTTTTGGTGCTAACATTACCAAATCGTATTCTGATAGCAACATCTGCCAACGGGCAATCCTTCCAGTAAGAGCAGGTTTCTCAAAGATGTACTTAATTGGGTCCATTTTAGACACCAACCAAGTTGTATATGACATAACATGTATTGCCTTAACCGACGAGCAGCCCATGCTAATGCGCAACTCATGTTATCGTTCAAGTAGTGAATACCTCGTTTCACAGATCTGGTGAACTTTTTGCTCAAATAATATAGTATCATGTTTCTTTCTTACCAGATTCATCATGCGCTGCGCACCAAATACACAACCCATTGAATCATACAAGTACTGTCAGATACATAATAAATGAGTTTTTTCAGGAACAAGACGGCACTAAGATTGGAGGTTTTGACAAGTACGTTTAATCTTTTCGATTGAAAGCTTTTTGACAGTTTATCATTCCATTCAACCTTTTGGTCTTTGCGCAACAACTTGAAAATTGGCTCGCATGTAGCGGTGAGATGCGATATGAACCTGGCACATGTAATTCAATCTTCCCAAAAAGCACGAACTTCTTTTTCCGGTGCGTGGAGCGGGGCATTTCTTGTATGCTCTTACTTTATCTGAGGTCCACCTCTATCCCTTTTGACTAACGATAAAACCCGAAGTAACTTCTCGATTCTTACACCAAATTGTGGCACATTTAGCAGGGTGGTTTAAACGAAGTCTGTAACTTTTCTCTCACAGCTCGCACATCATAATGAACTTTTGAAGGTTAACAACATGAGTCTCTCTCGGTTCGAGATTGATTTGCGATATCATATCTCACGTAAACCTACATATCATTTATGCTATCCATGTCATGGAAACTGCCAAGGTGTTACCATTGTCTCATGTGTTGATAGGTTGCCCCTGCATAATCTTCAATGCAAATGGCATCACTAGATTTAATAGCAGATGGGAAGTTTCATTTTTTCCCATTGTAGCGTGATGATCTGTAGTTTGTCAGTCTCATATCTTTCGGGTGGTGCCGATCTTGATTTGATTGCTACGCACACTGAGAACACCATCCATTGAAGCGAGAAAAGAGAGTATTGAGACAGTGTATCCACTAGGACATCAATATGAGGTAGAGGAAAATATTCTTTAAGGACTAGCTTTATTTAAATTCCCGATAATCAACGCACATTCGAACCTTTCCATCTAGTCTTTTGGAGACTCGGTACATAATATATTAGCCACCCATTGAGGATATTACTTGTCTACTGCGAGCTAAAGGCAATTAAAGATAACCAGCTGAAATTGTTTTCGTGACTTTCGCTTGCTCTAATTTTTAAGTGACTATCAGGCCTCATCCTCCTCAATTTTTGTTTATTTGGAGCACATTCAGGCATTGAGTGGTAGCTTGTGTCAACTATGTTAGTATCTAACCCGGCATATCCTGATATGACCATGCCAAAGACATCCACATAATCATTAAAAGTTGAAACCAACTTTTCTCTCGCTCACTTTCTTTCATAGTCATACCACTTTTTAACTTTCTTTTATCATGCTCGTCCCTAAATTGATCACCTCAACATGGTTCTCTGATAGGGTTGAATTATACTTAGCTTCATGTTCAATTAAAGCCTTTCTAATTCTGGGGAGGCTCACAATCGTCTTCCACAATGCCTCCACAGCGGATTAATTGGATGCTCAAACATTACCAGGAAGTGTTCTATGCGCTGCTATTCTTCAACATATTCAATTTCGACTCCTGCCATGGTTTTAATGGTTTTAAGAAAGACTAAAAAAAGGAAGAGAAAAGGAATATGAACTAAAGAGTTGCCAAAAACCAGAATAAATTAACACATACGATTGGAGAATTCAAAAATGCGTTTTATTGATAATAAGTAGGAAATTGAAATACAATGCGGCCTAAATTAGTTATCCTTATAGCCTTGGCCAGAGCAAAAGGAGTTAAAAGGACACCTATCAGTATCATTACTTTGAACTATGGAATTAACGGACTACGCGGGAAACTTCGCATGTCAATTTCTTCCATTGAGATTGAGATTATTGGGTTCGTGTCATTGGCGTTGAGAAGCATGAGAGGGTCCACTTAGCTTGAAGGGTATTTCATCAACAGGGATAGCCCTCTTCTTTCCAAGCTACGAGCCACACCATATGTATTCAGCATAATATATTAACGTTCCATAGCACTTTGAAAGGTTTGACGTAATGTCACAAATAGGGACTCTTTTGTGAATTGGTCAACCCGATTTTCAACGAGCTAGCCTTGCTCTTCTCGTTTTGTTCTTGACAGCGTTCTCTTGATCAGCTTTGAGATAGGGATATAAAGATATGTCGCACACCGTACCTAATCCTTCGTTTCTCTTCCACGGTATTTCTATCAATGTTCACCGAATTTTCACAAAATGATGGCTTCACGCTATTCTTACTCCCAACATGAATTTTGTAGCCTTCCAATGAAGTGGTAAGATATATTTATGGTTCTTTTAATACGAAAAGTCCTTCACCCATGAAGACAGCATTGGCGATTTCCTAATGCTTGGAAAGTAGAAGTCCTCAATGGCTTCCTTCTGTGTCTTCATGTAGCCTGTAGAAGATAGATGACTCACTATCATATCTTCTTCCGCCAGATATATCACCGAGTTTATGTTCACGAGTAAACTGACCTTAGCTTTTGATGATGAGTGGGATGTCACCTGACTTCAGCAGCGTTGTGAATACCACGGTCCTCGCACTAAATAGGCCACTGATACGCCGGCTTAAGGTTGTGTTCCATTAGTCACGTTAGAGATAGGTTTATTCCCAAAGTTATGGGTCCGATTTGATCGGTCAGGTCAATCTCAGACCTAATCAACTAGTGTCTTCTTGGACCCGTCAATTGCCATTTCACCACCATAGCACTCGGCTTCTGCCGAAACGAAGTCGGCATCAACAAATAGTTTTGATTAGGTGTTGATTTTGGCATGACATTTAATGATGAACGCATTATCAACTAGCACTCGCGCAAGACCTATTAGAATCATCTGAACACTTTCACAGAGGAATGTGTAGTGCTTATTATGCTCCGACCCCTTCAGCTGGTAATAGTCAACATCACTACAAACTCAACCGTTTACAGTAGGCGGTGAATTTAACGACAACTCTCATCAAAAATGGTCAACGGTGATATCATGAGTAACATGGGCCTCTCGTTTATTTAAACTTTCGTCAGTGCCCTTCTATTGCTTCAGAGTTTAATAACAAGATAAGAACAGATAATTCTTAGAAGGGGTTTGAGATTTAGTTGATCTACCATCCTGTAGTTGACTCACTTTGCTTGATAATACTTCAAAAATTCCATTAGCTTCTTCTTCAAGGCAATATTGTCTTTTGCAAGTTTCTGATTCTTTTATGGCATGATACACAACATCCTTCCCTTTATCCTCCACAGCGCCTCTTTTTCTCTTATAAGTTCTTCAGGAGTGTATACTCGACCACTTCGGGTCATCTCCGCCATCCCTGACCAATATTCGTGATATCAGTATCCTTGAGGCTTAAAGATATCGATGATTGATGATACTTTCATATTCTCAATATGGCCGTTAATGTGACTATCCATCACACTCCATGGAACGCTTTTTGTTGATTATTTCATAAAGAGGCACAAAGAGTCTTTGGACTGCTTGATACAATTATTGCATTTTTCCCACTATGAATTGGCTTAGGATTCTCTTTTCTATAGAGGATTTCCAATGGTCTCGGAAAAGATCTATTTTTTTCCATGCATGGCTCTATGGTCGATACATAATCATCTTTTGTGTACTGGTCTATCTCTTCTTCAATGAGATTGACAGCGGTATCTCCGTGACCCGGCAAAGGATTATTCCCCACGTTGGGACCATCTTCCTTGAAGGTAAGCCATTTTGCATTGATCAATTCTTGCACTTTAGTTTTTAAGGCTTGACAGTCTTCGACGGAATGCCCCACGGCTCCAGCATGGTATTCACATTTGGCATTTGGATTATACCATTTCGGAAATGGTGGTTCTAGAGGTTTCATTGGCCTCAGGACTACCATTGAATTTTGGAGTAAGTGAGGCAATAACTGACTGTACGTGACAGGAATTGGGTCAAAACGGGTGGTCTTTTTTTGATTGACAGGTGGTCTGTAGTGATTTGAGATTGGATTTTGGTTCCATTGACTTTGTTGGGAAAATGGGGTAGGTGGTGGTTGATAAGAAGGTGGTCTTGAAGGGTGATATTGAGGGTATGAAGCTTGTGTGGTTGCAGCCACATATGGATAAGGAATGTAAGGAGTTTGTGATATTGGGGGCTGGAAGTTTGGGGGTCGATAAGAATTGATGGGTGGAAAATAGGAGACTCTGGGGTTTACCATTACAGCATTAGCGTCCCCTTCTTTCTTTTTTGTGAATGTCGTTTGGGGTCTTTTTATGCCGGTTGCTGCACATACGATCTTCCCACTCCTCATCCCACTTTCTATCCTTTCTCCTATCATGACCAGATCAGAAAAGTTTGATGATATACTCCCAATCATCTTATCATAAAAAGGCGACTGGAGAGTATCCATAAACATACCAACCATTTCTCTTTCAGATAAGGGAGGTTCCACTTGTGATGCCATTTCCCTCCACCGTTGTGCATACTCTTTGAGAGATTCATTATCCTTTTTCGATGAATTTTGCAGTTGCATCCTATCAGGGGCCATGTCAATGTTGTACCTGTATTGTTTCAAAAAGGCATCGGCCAAGTCTTTCCATGAACGAATTCGATTTCGCTCGAGATGCATATACCAACTTAACGATGCCCCACTCAAACTGTCTTGGAAAAAGTGAATGAGCAGCTTGTCGTTATGAGCATGAGAAGCCATTTTTCTGCAATACATAGTTAGATGATTTTTAGGACATGTGTTGCCCTTGTATTTTTCAAAGTCAGGAACCTTGAATTTGGGAGGGATAGTCACATCAGGAACCAGACACATATCGAAAGCTTCAAGGCCATAAACATTATACCCCTCAATTGCTTTTATTCGCTCTTCCAAGACATGGAATTTTTCCTTTGATTGTGTATCATCCCCAATGTGAGGTTGATGCCAATTCCCGTTAGCATCAAAATGGGGCACTTGAGGTACACTATATGGAATATTTTCTGTGGGTATAGTGTTTTGGGGTGGCACATAGCCCATATGAGGTGGGATTTGTGATTGGTTTAAGTTTTGGGGATTGACAGCTGAGTGGTTTTGGTTATTTTCTATGGGGTTAATGACTACAGGTGGAGTATAACCAGGCGGGAGACCATATATAGGAAATTGCATAGTTGCAGTGCGGAATTGTTGGTTAGTCGGGGTAAAACCCGGTGGATGAGAAGGAGTAGTTTGGTGTTCTTCATTTACAATTGGAGGATCCCCATCTGTATTCTCCTTCCTTGCCAAAGCCTGTATAGCTTCCAAGATTCGATCGACCTTTTCCTTCAGTTGGTTGACATCCGCTCTCATCACCTCTTGGTTTTGCTCGAGTTCATCTATGATCTTGGAATTCGCGCGCGTTCGATAAGGGTGTCGGGGAAACAGCTTTATTGATTTTTTTTCTGTTTTTTTTATTAAAAAAGTAAATAAATAAATAAAATTTCTATGAGTATTAAAATATGAATGCGATGGAAATAAAATAAATTAGTTAATTATGATAGTTGGATAGTGGGGAATCATACGCCTTAGGTAATAGCAAGGACAAATTATTAGTGAAGAAAATATGAGGACTGGAAATCAAAATAGAAAATCCTTCATTGATAAGAAAAAGAGTACCTCATATTCAAATTAAAAACTACATTGACTATGGGATTTCAATCTTCTTTTTTAATAGGACAACCAATTTTCTCCTCCAATTCTTCTATCAAATTTTTGCAATATTCAACGAGCTTGTAGACTTTGACTAGAGTATTCAACGGATGCATTACCGCATCAATCTCTCTTAGATGCTTTGGAATTTTTAAGACTGCTTGATTAGCTAGCATTGCCAATTTTGAAAAACAGTCTTTCCAATGTCTTCCTTTATCTTCCAGCTCTTTATAGATCTCTTGATTCTTTAATTGACCTAGCAACACCATAAACCGATCCTCCCAATATAAGGTTTCGTCCTTTAGGTCACTATAGATCTTTTCTTGGTAATCAATGTAATTCTTTAGCTCACTAGAATTCTCCATTTCTTTTCTTAGTGCGTCTTGATGTTTTGAGAGTAGTTCTTCAATTTCTTCTTTGTGTTGCCTCTCATTCCTTACTTGACTCTCATACTCAGCAACCATTTTTTTCAGTTGTTTCTTTAAATCTTCAAACTCTTTTTTTTTTTTATCTTCTTTTCAGAGCTTGTTGATTTTGTCCACATCTTGTATGTCAAGTTTATTTTCTTTTTCAATTTTCAACCTCTTGTTACTTCTTTCAATTAACTGACTTTTACATGTGTTTTCTGATCGTAAGTTCTCATTCTCTTAGGAGACTTTTTCTAACTTCACTTGTAGCTCTTTTTTCTCCTCCTCAGATTTCAACAATAATGCTTTGAGTTCTCCTATTTCTTCATTGGTGGCAATGGTAGGTTCATATATTTCCTGATCACTCGAGGGTGTATTGTGGAAAGGCAACTTGATTTCTTGGACTCTATTATTTACCCATTGTTGATTGGGTTCTTTTGTGCTGCAAATTCTGCATCCAAGTGCTTTTCCTTTTCTGATGATCTTTTCCCAAGCTCGACTTATCCTTCGCAACATCGGTGGGTCTACTATACCCGTATTGTGCAAAATAAAAGCTTCCAACGACTTATCATCTGGCTTTTCCAACATAGGGTAGCCAAGTTGTCTCAATGCTACCGTCGGATTGTAATTAATACATCCTTTGGTTCCCTTGGGAGGCACATTTGGGAAATCTCTGCATTGACATATTATTTCCTCCACCCCTTGTTCTCTGTGATACCATGAAATTGTGTCTCCAGTAAGGCTAGCTATACTTTGAGCCCATTCACGATTATCTTTAATTCCAATATGATACCCTTTCTTGAACATATGAGACATAAACCAGATATACAGCACTGGAGCACAACACAAAATTGTTCCCCCTTTCTTCTCATGTCGCATATGTAGAGAGTAGTATACATCAGCAAGAATCGCGGGAACTGGATTTTGCTTATGTTTGTTAAAAGATAAGAAGACATTGATAGCAGCAAAATCAACAAAATTATCAAGGTTTGGGAATAAAACAATACCATAGATGATTAGAGCCAAAACGTCTATAAAAGCACTCCATTCTTTTTTAATGGCTAAATCGTGGCACTTTTGCTCTAGATATTTTCTTGAAAAACCATGAATGGCTCCTTTTTCTTCTTTTGTACTTGCCAACTCTCTTATATCGATTTTCAATACTTCCGAAATTGCCTCCAAACTTGGTGGTTGCCCAGTATATCGATAAGGATTTCCTTTTTCTAGGGAATAACCCAATATTCGCTCAAATTCCTCTAATGTCGGGGCCAACTGAAAGTCTTGAAAGGTGAAACATCTTAAGAGAGGGTCGTAATACTGAGCCAAAGCCGTGAGGGCCCCCGTTTGCACATTTACTGCCAAGAGATTTAGGATCTTCCCATATTTGAGAAAGAAACTATCACGTTGTATAGTTTTCATTTGATTGCTGATGTCTCTTAAACTTTTCAAATCAGGTTGTTTGAATTTTAAAAGTAAAGTTTTTCTTTTTTCTGATCCCATTGTCTGCTTTAATTTAACACGTGACTAAAATTCTTATGATTCCCCAACAATCCTGAAAATTGATGCAAAATGCCAATTTATTTTCAAAAGAAACAATGTCATGAAATATGACTGCAATTATGTAGAATGTATGTTGTGAATATATAACATTTTGAATGAATGTATGAGGTGTTTTTTTGCTAATATGGATATTCTTATAATGAAAGGGTCTATTAGCTTATGTAGTGAAACTCTCACAAAGGTGGCTCTATAGTTCTAAACACGGTCTCTAGAGCCAATAATCTCATTTTGGAATATTGTCAACAACAATAGGTAAACTATTTGGAGTGACAATACCCTCAATAAGATCAAACTCTAGGTGAGATTTTCGTGCTAACCAAACAGGATGTACATCCAGAAGGCTACCACTACACAACCTCGAAACTAAACTTAA
>PGTU02002581.1:0-10820 GCA_002896215.2 Cicer echinospermum
AAGTTGAAATGATAGTGTGAATAATTATTATACAATTAGAGTATGATGTACTTTTATAGTGTTTTTAATATAACTAACCTAGCAAAACTCTATCTAACAATAACTAAATATAATTATATCTAACACAACTCACCAAAGTGGTTTGGTGGTTGGAGTGTTGGCGAGTCAAGGGAGCGCAAGGGAGTCTTACAAACAATGGGCTAAAACTTAACATTTCAACTTTAAACCTTAAGGCAATGAAATATTACGGTCCACCGTTCTTATATATCAAACATTTCCTCATTTCGTAGTCGATATAGACTAATCACTCACACATAAATTTTTAACATGAAATAACAAGAGAGTCACAAGTTAACTCTCCACAACAATTAACAATTAATTAGTTAATATTGACTATTTTTTTTTTAAAAAAAAAATCTACTTGCCACCCAATCATTAAATAATTTGGTCAAGTGACATTTTATCTTTCTTCTAAAATGGGAAGTGATCAATCATAAAACTAAGTCTATATTTTTGCACGAAGTGGAGTGCTATTGGTATGACTCTACTCCATGAATCAATTGTCCCTCTTGTCGGTAAAAGGGTAACAAGAATAGTTGAAGGCATTCGAGTGGTTGTGTTGATATATGAGTTTTTTTTTAGAAGAATGGGAAGAAATTGAGGTGAAGTATACAATATGTATTAATCAAAACATTAAGGTCAATAAAATAATTCCATAAAAGAAATATGAAAAAAACTCAAATTAGTTTTTCGGAATGCAATAGCCACAAATTTGTCTTCCTCTTGAGATGAGTAGTGTAGTAAGTGAATCAATAATTGATATTATAATCACTCATATTTGGTCATGTAAGTGCACATAATATCACTATTCATTTGCTAATAAAAAATTGTTATTACTTACTGTCTTTAAGTAAATTACTTACTATTAAATGAATTAAATTTCAATCCAAATTCTTTACAAGTTTTTGAGAACTCATTTTGTATATATTATACTTATACAGAGTTACTCAACTACGTCGATACATATTTTATTTCAGAAAAGTCATACATTTTAAAACAATTTAGATTTAAGTTATTTTATTTCAGAAAATTCATACATTTTAGAAAATTTAAATTTAAATTTTCTTAAAAGTATATTTTTTATGGGAAAACCCATACATTTCTATAATTGAGTTTACTTGAAGTTTAAAAAAAATGGAGAAATAAAACATTTAAGAAATGTAACAGAATAAAACTATTGTTCAAAAGATTATAAAAATGAAAGACTAAATGTGGAGCTAAAAATATTTCTACCTATTTCCTTAATAACCCGTACGAAAAGTACAAACCCATTTCAATTTTCAAACAATGCTTAGAAAATTTATGAATATGAATGGATTTGACAATAAAAATATTTAATAAATAAAATGTAAGTATAGAAGTGCGCTAAGAGAGGGGGGGGAGGAGGGGGGGGGTGAATTAGGGTGTTAGTAAATTTTCCTGTTTTTATTGATATGGTAGTTGAATTTCTGAGTTAATATAATGTCTACTAATAGTAAGATTGCAGTAAATTAATGAAATCAAAGATTTATCTAGTTTCCTTAATAACCAAGTGGGTACGTCAGTCCTCTTGCACACCACAAGAGATGATTCACTAATTGTCAGAAAATGTACAACTCCCACCTGGGATTCTTGCTACAAACTTCTAACAACACTCTTAAGATAACACACCACTATCTTGATTAAGCTACTTTTTAAGAATATTACTTCTTTTACACGTGATTACAATATGATTTGAATAAGAATAAAGAGAGGTATATTGATAAACAATCCCATAACACTTCAATAACTTGAGAACCTTCTGAATGATTGAAAATGAAAATGCAAGTACTTTGTAAAATCAGAATTTTGTTCAAATGTTCAGGTTATTAATTCAAGATTGTGTTGTTGGTTTGATCTGAAGTTATGGGGGTATTTATACCTCCATAAACATCTCTTCAGATTCGTAGGCCAATGACCCAAGAGGTTTGATGAGGGATACAATTGTTTGAGGCCATTACCAGATCTGAAAAATTGTATTGCTTCTAGTTGTATTCGAATACGGATGTGTGTATTCGAATACACTCTTTGTAACGTTCAAAGAATATTAAAAATTTACACCTTGTATCGAATACACATGTGTTGTAGTCGTATACAGATAGTGAAAATTTGCCATGACTTACTTGTATTCGACTACAGATGGTTGTAGTCGAATACAGATATAAGGATTTTGGCCACTGACTTGCAGTGTATTCGACTACACATAGTCGTAGTCGAATACAACTTTGAACTTTTGCTTTTCACCTTGCTTTTGTATCAATTACAAGATGCTGTATTCGAATACACTTATGCATTTTGTCAAAAATATGATTTTTAAGACTTGTTAATGTGTTTTGACTTTTGAAAATAACTTTAAATGCATATGTAATATGACTTGTTCTCATGTAATTGAAATATTGGTTTGTATCATCTATACTTTTACATTTTAAACATTTAATGTTTGGATTTTGAAGCTTATTAATGAAGATATTTTGATTTTCTTTTTGATCTTGTTGCTTTGACCATAATGGTTGATCTTTGTCATCATCAAAAAACTTGTAGTTTACATTCTCCCCCTTTTGATTATGACAAAATGTTGTTGTTGTGGATAGATTTGTGGAAATTGAATCATTGCTCCCCGTAATGTTATGCGTACTCCCCATTGTATGTGATTAATTAACAAATTGTTTGTAGACCTACAGATGTTAAGGCAACAACAATACAAATTTTCTCCCTTTTGACATGATCAAAAGAAGGAAAAATATAGAGACATACATATGCAAGAATATACACAAGTAAAGGTAAAAGTAGTACATATTATAAAAAAAAAAGGAATGACATAACGAAGGATGAAGCAAGTTCAATTTAAGTACATTCAAAATAGTCAACACGGGTTTAATGAAAGCAAAAGTTCAACTTAGTACATAAAGCATACCATAAGACAAACTACAAATTAAGACATGAGACAAACTACAAGGCATAATAGGTAGTATTTCGACGTATTACAAATAGAGTCCTAGTGTCGATCAAAATCCGTTGGAATGTGAAAATGATCAAGTTTGTCACATAAACTACTAATGTCTTGAGACAACTCGTCATGGTTGCGAGCAATAGTAGTTTCAATGTTCTAGAAGCGAGTGTTGACAGAAGTGGGTCAGATTATCGAATTGAGTTTTAAAGAAGGTTTGGAAAGAATCAAGGCAGCCATGAGCATTTTGATTGGAGATATATTCATCATCAGAGGCTGTATCCTCGTCATCTTCATCAGCCTGGGCAACAACATTTGAGGGTCCCGCAGTGCCTTCGGGAGTAGCATCAGATGGTTGATCATAAATATCCTTTATGCACAAAAGAGTTAAGTTGCTCATTTCCATAGTATCGCATGCTAGGCAGGACGCCCAATCCAACATATTTTCTTTGTGGGTGTATACATGACTTCATCAGAGAAGTCCACCCCAAAGTGTTCTAAAATCCAGGAAACTTCCTTTGCATCGGGTAAGCCAATCGCCTCTCGGGATCCAAACATGACAGATTTCACAAAATATGCCTCAATTTAGTTGACAACCTTCATATATGAAAATTCATAATTTGTAATTTAAACTCGAAAATTTGGAAGTAATTTCCATCCTTCGAACCAGAATGTAGCTAAGGAAATAGTGCAAAAGGCGATTATCATACGGTAAGATATCCCACTCCATACCGTTGTTGGGCATATTTGGAACCAACCCGAGTCCGCTTTTGTTCCATTGTGCGCCTGTCAAACCGACATAGGGAAACATATGCATCATAACTTAGAGATATCAGCCCATTCACACAAGTCGTTGGGACAAAGTTTTGACCGTTAATGAGAATGTTCATAATTTTGCCTATAGTTTTATTGGGTATTTAACCGAATGGTTTACCCTTAACTCGAGAAACCCATCTTTTCCATCTTGGATGAGATTGCAATAAAAAACCCTAACTAAGTCAGGATAGACAGACCTTTGTAACCTATAAACTCTTCAACATGTTGGCCTGAGTAACTCAGGAAAGTTTAAAGGCAGAGAAAGAGTTTAAATACCATATTTGGAATGATAAGTCGCTTGTCATAGTAGGAATGTGCAAAAATGATCAATTTTCTTCCGGTGTGTGTAGAAGCCGGGATAAATCCGTGATGTTGATCTTTGTTCGTTTTTCTTGAAGGCCAACTGCTGCATGCTTGGTTCTTGGTCCTCTTTTGCGAGCATCCATGGTGAGAAAGAAGGTTTTGGTGAAAAATGGATTTGAGAGAAATGTGAGAAAATCTGAGAAATCTGATGATAAATGCCAAGATAGAAGTAAGGATTAAATGTAGTATACAAGGTTGGTGAATGGTAACTGAGTGAAAGAAGGATGGACGAGATTTTGGGAGAGGAAGAGGAGAACTACAGGCTGTGTATTTCGAATACCAATGTAAAATAACTCTAAAAATGTGAAACAACTTTTATATCTGGGCAAAACCGCGAATGTGTATTCGACTACAGCGCTAGTTGTATTCGAGTACACATTGTTCTGGGAACGTGTATTCGACTACACATTGAGTTGTATTCGAATACAATAATTTTTGGAAAAGTATGTATTCGAATACAGATATTTGTATTCGACTACATATGCAAATTTTTTGCTTAAAAACTAAATTTTTTATGGAAATCTCATCATGAATGCACAACTCATATATCAAAGAACAATAATCATCAAGGAATTTTAATTTTTAACAACTTTAAGATGTAATGCACAAATTTAAGAGAGATGACAGATTATGTGTATCATGCAATTTCATAGATCGTTTTCATTTAAAATTCCAAGTTCTCTTCGGATCTTATAAAATGAGTACTTAGGTAAAGGTTTTGTAAAGATATCAGTCAATTGATTGTGTGTATCAACAAATGTTACCTCAACATTACCTTTCATCACATGATCGCGTAGAAAGTGATGACGTATATCGATGTGTTTAGTTCGAGAGTGCATGATTGGATTCTTTGAGATGTGTATTTCACTTGTGTTGTCGCATCTTAGGGGAATGCATCCGAGATCAACTCCATAGTCATGTAATTGCTGTTTGAGCCAGAGAATCTGGGCACAACAACTTCCTGCTGCTATGTATTCAGCTTTCAGCAGTACTAAGTGCAACACAAGCTTGCTTTTTGCAAGACCATGATACTAGTGCATTGCCTAAAAATATGGCAAGTGCCGCTTGTGCTTTATGATCCGTTTTGCATCCTGCATAATCTGATCAGAATATCCAACTAGGCTACCATATGCTACCCTTGGGGGTACCATAGAGGCTACATTTGTTTGTTCCTTTTAAATATTTCATATTTCTTTTACGGCTACAAGAGCGATTCTTTCGGATCTGCCTGAAATCTTGCACACCAACAAACACTAAACATAATATCTTGGCCGGCGACCATTAGATACAATAAGGATCCAATCATAGCTCGATATTTTGGATATGTCGATTGAATTACTGGTGCATCTTTATCACATAGGTTCTAGAGCATTGGAGTTGCACTTCTTGAAGTTTTCCATTTCGATCTTTTGAAGTAATTCTTGCAATATTTTGCTTGATTTTATGAAGTCCATGCTCAAGTTGTTTGATGTGAAGTCCAAAAAAATAGTTCAACTTTCCATCATGGAAACATTTCGAAATTCTCCTTGCATTATGAAGAGAATTCTTCACATATGTCATTGTTGGTTGATCCAATGATATATCATCAACGTAGATTTGGACCAATAAGGTGTGACCATTATCTCTTTTGACAAGATAATGTTTTATCGGCTTCCCTTTTTCAAATTCCTTGTTCACATAAAAAGGTGCTTAATCTATCATACCAAGCTCTTGGAGCTTGTTTTTAAGACCATAAAGAGCTTTTTTTAATTTGTAAACATGTTGAGGGATTTTTGGAATCTTCAAACCCAGGTGGTTGCTTGACATAGACTTCTTCATTTATATATCCTTGAGATGGCACTCTTCACATCCATTGATATAACTCAAAGTGCATGAACACGCATACGCAAGTAGTAAGCGTATTGCTTCTAATCTTGCTACCAAGCAAATGTTTCGTCAAAATCTATCCCTTTCCTCTTGATTGTATCTTTGAGCGACAATCTAGGCTTTGTTGCGGACAACCTATGTGCCATTCTCATCAAGTTTATTTTAAACACCTTTGTGTACCAATGATGTGTTTTTTCCAGAATTAGAGACAAGTTCCCATACTTGGCTTCTTATCAAATTGGTTTAGTTCTCTTGCATGGCAAGTATCCATTGATATCTTTAAGTGCTTCACCAATTTAGAAGGTTCGATTTGAGAACAAATGCCATGTTTAAGAAAGCAATCTTGTAGTTTTTAATCTTGTTGTGTACTCCTTTATTGATATCACCTATGATGTTATCAATGGATATATCTATGGGTTTCCATTCTTTAGGTAGATCATCATTTTGTCTTCAATGTTGACCTTCACTTTCTTGACATGGTGTGGTCAGTTTGATGGTCTTTGTTTGTATAATCTCTTTCAAAACATCTCATCATCAGCAAGAAATAATATTTTCCTCTTTTATAGGGTTAGTTTCATCAAAGTTATATGCATTGATTCTTCGACTAATAAGTTTTTTTTATTGAATGATTCTAAATGCTTTACTGAGATAAAGAGTAACCGATAAAAATACCTTCATCAACTTTTCATCAAACTTTTCCAGGTTATCTTACGTTGTTTAAACAAACATTTACATCCAAAAATGTGGAAGGTGAGAGATATTGGGTTTTCTTCCTTTGTAGAGTTCATACGAGTTTTCTATAAGAATTGACAATGATTACTCGGTTGGAAACATAGCATGCTGTGTTTACAGCATCTGCCCAAAAATATTTTGGAGGTTTGAAGGTCGCTTAGGCATAGTTCTTCGAGCTTCTATCAAGGATCTGTCTTTCTCTCAACAACCCCATTTGTTGTGGTGTCTTGGTCAGAAAAATCGGTGGGAAAGTCATTTTCATTCACAATAATTCTTCAAATGAAGTATTTTGAAATTCCCTTCCATGATCCACTTGCTAATTGATACAAATTTGGCAGATTGTCGTTTGGACTTAGCTTGACATAGTTTTTGAATGCCTTAAAAGCTTCGTTTTTACTTGCTAAAATAAGGTCCAAGTGACGGTTGAGTAATCATCACAATAACTAGTCAATATGAGTTTCCACCAAGACTTTTGGTCCTTGATGGACCAATACAAGTCATATGTATCAATTGGTAGTGGTCTAGAGGTTGAAATGAACATTTTTAGGTTTGAAAGAACTTTTTGTTTGCTTACCTTTTTTGACATGCGTCACACATTTATCCTTTAAAAAATTTCATTTTTGTAGCCCTACAACAAGATCATGCTTGACCAATTGTTTAAATGATCCATTGTGAAATATGAGCAAATCTCTTATTGCACAGCCAAGCATCATTATTGTTCGCTTAACCAAAAGACATTTCATTTTTAAGGATAAATCGTAAGATTAAGTATAAGAAATGTTTTTTGGAATGTTTACCGATAAATTGTATTTCATTTGTGGCTTCATTTTGGATGATACCATTCATCTTTGTTTGAAGACTATCTTGTATTCTTTATCGCAAAGCTGACTAATGCTTATGAGATTGTGTTTTAGACCTTCACAACATATACTACGTCTTCAATTTGAGGGGAGATGGGGCTGTGCCCAACGTTTCAAATGCCTAATTTTTCCTTGTTGTTGTTCTCCATAGACCACATATCCTTATATTCAAGAGTCAATGCTGATAAATTTGTGTATATCACTCGTCATGTGGTTAGAGCACGCACTATCTAAGTACCACATATTTGGAGGTACTTTTTGTATATATCTGCATATTTAAAAATCAGATTTATTAGGTACCCAATGTGCTTTTGGTCATTGATGGTTTTACCGTTTCTCTATCCACACGTAATGCCCTTTTGGAATATAATGTTTTATATGACAAGTATTAGGATGTGTGACCTTGAGACCACAATAAGAGCAAGGTATAGTAAATACCTATTTTAAAATCATGTGTATGAATTTTCTATGATTACTTGCTTTGACAAAAATGGTCTTAATTCAAGTTTGGTTTATCAGATTTGAGTACCAAGACCGCTTTTGTCATTTGAGTATCTTTGCTATATAAAATAAAGACATTTCCCAAGCTTATTTGTCCTTTCGTATCTTTCATTTAACTCTATTTTAATTGAACAATTTGAGGAGAGGGAATCACATTTATGCATGCAAAATTCTGTTTTAGTTTTCTCAGAATTCTTTTTCCATAGTGTCAACTTTTCTCTCGGAAGACTTGAGATTGGTTTCTTTTGGTGTTGACACTAGTTTGAACAGATTTTGCATTCATAAGTAGTTGCTTGAATGGGTGTTTTGAGCCTCATTTATTCTAGAATCAATTCAACTATTAGTTTTAAATGAAGATGAAGGAGTCTTTTATTACTAACTTCTTCTTCGTTATCTGATTGATGTGAGCATCATGCAACATTACGCATTCTCATTTTCTGATCTCTGAGGATGAACTTACTTCGTTGTCTTCCCAAGCTATGTATGCCTTCTTAAAGTCTTTTCTTGGTGGCATTTTTCTCTTAATAAGGTTTTGGACAATCCGCTTTAATAAGTCATTGTTTTCCGCATTCAAAGCAAGTGAAGTTTTGATTTGAGTAGAACTATCTTTTTTTCTAAAAACTTTTCTTTTGAAAGTTCTGTCATTTTTTAAGAACTTACAATTTCTTAACAAGAAAATAATGTTCTTCAATCTTCATCTGAATTTTCGTCTTGATTTGTTCCTCTTGATTCGGTCTTAGAGCAATATTTTTGGTCTTCTTTTCTTGACTTTCATTTTGTTCTAAACCTTCCAAGTTCGATTTTCATGCTCTTTGAAGTTTTCCAAATAGTGCAGAAAGAGACATTTTGGATAGACTTTTGCTTTTCGGATATTGCTGTCACTTTTGGTTGCCAGACCCTTGTCAATGATCTGCAGTACTTTTAGATTTAATTCATATCATTGGTGAAGATTTTTCCGAGTGCTGTCAAATGATGGTTAAGTGGGAGAACTTTTTGTAAGTCTAGAATAGACTCTCCGGGCTGCATTCAAAATAATTCTATTCTTGTGAATAGTGTGTTGAGTTTCAGATCTTTTTACCTCAATGGTGCCTATCGTGAGTTACTTCCACGTATCCCATATTTCATTTGCTGTTTTGCAGTGAGTATGCGGAAAATTCATCAATTCCTAGTGCATATTGTAATATATTTCTTAGCCTTCTTATCGAACAACACTTTTCTTTTATCATCATCAGTCAAGGAATTTATCTTTATTTCTCTTGTTATTGATGACAGTGTTTTTGGAGTGTGAGGACCATTTCAACGTGCATCCCATATGTCGTACTCCTTGTGCTTCGAGATACGCTTGCATACGTATCTTCCAAAAATCGTAGTGTTCTTCAACAAAACATGTTGGCTTGGTACTGCTACCACCGTCTCTAAAAACAGGTTGTGCGGGAAGCCATGAGTAATTGATCGAGGGAATAATCTTACCTTAACCTGCTCTGATGCCAATTGTAAGTATAGAAGTGCGCCTAAGGGTGGGGGGGGGGGGGGGGGGGGTGAAATTAGGTGTCTAGTAAATTTTCCTGTTTTTAGTTGATATGGTAGTTGAATTTTCTGAGTTAATATATGTCTACTAATAGTAAGGTGCAGTAAATAAATGCCTCAAAAGATTTTCCTGATTCCCCTTATAACCATGGTACGTCCAATCTCTTGCACACCACAAGAGATTGATCTACTAATTGTTAGAAATGTACAACTCACCACCCTGGATTCTTGGCTCAAAACTTCTAACACACTCTTAAGATAGCACACCACTTATCTTAGATTAAGCTACTTTTAAGAAAGTTATTACTTTCTTTTTAACAAGTGATACAATATGATTTGAATAAGAATAAGGAGAAGTATATTGAATAATCCAATAACACTTCAAGTACTTGCGAACCTTTCTGAATGTTATGAAAATGAATGCAAGTACTTTCGTAAATAAAATCAGAATTTTTGTTCAAATTGCTTCAGGTCTATTAATTCAGGATTGTGTGTTGTTTGATCTGAATTTAGGGGTATTTATACTCCATAAACTCTCTTCAGATTCGTGCCCAATGACGGCAGAGAGGTTCGATGAAGGGAATACAATGATTTGGAAGGCCATTCCAGATCTGAAAAATTATATTGCTTCAGTTGATTCGAATACAGTGATGTGTGTATTCGAATACATCTCTTTGTAACGTCAAAATATTCAAAAATTACACATTGTAATTCGAATACACATGTGTGTAGTCGAATACAGATGGTGAATAATTTGCCATTGACTTCTTTCTATTTCGACTACAGATGTCTGTAGTCGAATACAGATATAAGATTTTGGCCACTGACTTGCAGTGTATTCGACCTACACCTAGTCGTAGTCGAATACAACTTTGAGACTTTTGCTTCTCACATTGCTTTGTATTCGAATACAAGATCTGTATTCGAATACACTTATGCATTTTGTCAAAATATGATTTTTTAAGACGTCTGTTAGATGTTGTGTTTGACTTTTGAAAATACTTGTATAAATGCATATGTAAATTATGACTTGTTCTCATGTAATTGAAATATTGGTTTATATCATATACCTTTACATTTTAACATTTAATGTTTGGATTTGAAGCTTATTAATGAAGATATTTTGATCT
>PGTU02002583.1:0-12606 GCA_002896215.2 Cicer echinospermum
TATAAAATATAAAAAATATAAATATAATATATATAAAAATATATTCATAATTTATAAGAAATTAATATAAAATACTTACAAATGCTTGAATGTATCGAAATTCAGCTCTATGATTTTTGGATAATTCCATTAGTAAAGTTGAAGAAAATGTGTTTGAGAAATCGGAGAAAGTGTGTTTGAGAAGTTGAAGATAGTGATTTTTAGAGTAAGATAAAGGAAGTGTGTTTGATGATGTTGGTTGAAGTAGGTTTGGGGTGTTTATATAGGAAATCGCATGGCCAGGAAGCGAGCTAAGATTCAGCCACGTGGGAGGTCGCATCCCACATTGCGAGCCCTTCAGGAGGTCGCAGGGCCAGGATACGACTTCTTTGAGAGGTCAGGCCCAGGATGCGACTTTTTGGTAGTCGCAGGGCCAGAGAACGATCATCTGTTGATGAATTCCAGCCGCTCATTTCGTGTAATGGATGGCGTGGATGCTTGATGAGAATCCTCGTATTGTAGTTTGGACCATCAAATTGATCTATTCAATCTTTCATCTTGACCATCAAAATTATTTATCAACGGTTGTGGGTTTTGTAGAAAAATATCAATCCTCGTACTTTTAGTTGGACCAATTCAAATTGATCTATCAATCTTTTAATCTTGACATCCAATTTTATTTATCAACGGTTGTGGTTTAGTAGAAAAATAATCAATCCTCATAATTTTAGTTGGACCAATCAAATTGATCTAGTTCATCCTACTACACTTCTATAACAATCTTTAATCTTGACCATCCAAAGTTTATTTATCAACGGTTGTGGTTTAGTAGAAAAATATCAATCCTCATACTTTTTAGTTGGACCATCAAGATTGATCTATTCAATCCTACTACTTCTTATAAATAGATAACTAGATCACACAATATCACCACACCTTCTATCTCGAGCATATCTTCTATCTCATCATACCTTCTATTTCATCATAATCATGCTTCTCAACAAGTCATTTTGTATTGTTTATTACAAGGTTCAATTGGTCGATGAGTTGAAGGGAAAACTTTTGTAGTGATTACACAAAAGGGTTCAAAGTAACATTCTAGCAGCAACCTTGCTCGTCTAAAGAATGTCATTAAGAAAAGTTCAGTTCGACGACACGTGACGATAACTGATATAGTTTTAATCGACACCTTGTTTTCTTTGGTGAAAATACAACCAGATTGGAATTGATGAAGGTTTGTGATGACGACGATGTGAACTCATTGTTTGATGTTTATGCACAAATGGTCACAACTTGGCACATTGAGTTTATACATTACATTTGAAAGTGGTCCTACTTCACAAACACAACACTATCAAGCCCTCACAGACCATCACCTCAACATGCCTATCCCATCACAACACTATGAACCATACTCTACCCCTTATCACCGACGTACATTTCTCCATCACAACACTATCAACATATCTAGCCAAAATGAACAAACTCAACACGTCCACAATGTCTCCCAACAACTTAGCCCTTATCAACCCAACATATATTCTCCATCACAACACTATCAACCATACTCTAGCCAAAATGACAAACTCAACATGTCCCACAATGTCTCCCAACAACTTTATCACGAACTCTCCCAACAAGTCCACAATGTGATCTTCCACTTAGTGTCCATTAATAATATCAATGAGGAAGGGTGATTATAGTGAAGATGATGAAACATACTTCGATGAATCATCTGGTGATTCTGACGATGATGATATTGATGAAGATATGGAAGCAGAAGATCAACTTATCCCACCTGTATTCGATCCACCATTCCACATGAAAGAACATCAATCTATCCACCGCAAACCCAACCAACTGAATTTGATCACATGTTCATGAGACGAAGTCCCAAATTAGATGGAACTCTTGAAGTTGGAATGAAGTTCAGAGCAAGGATGAATGTGTACATGCAATCAAGCGTTATCATCTAAAACAATCATTGAACTTTGTGGTGCAAAAAATCAGATCTAGAAAGGTAACGTTATTATTTGTTCACATCCAATTGTTTGTTTAGATGTAGAGCTTCAAAACGCAAAAAAATGAATTGTGGGGTGATTGGGAAATTGAATGATCAATACATGCACAAATTCTGCACTATCACAAGATCATACAAAGCTCTGATTCTAAGATGATATGTGCAAGTATATAATGCAAGTTATGAGGATGACCCTTCAATCAAAGTGAAGGTCATTGATGCTCAGATTCAGGCTTTTTGTATAACTACACAATAGTTATTGAAAAGCTTGGTTGGGAAAAAATAAGGCAATCGAACAAATTTATGGCAATTGGGAAGAGTCTTACAATCAACTTCCACGATGGTTATTAGGTTATGCGAACGTTTGCTCCAGGAACCATTATTAAAATGGAAACAATCCAGCTTATAATGAACATGGTTTGATAAATGGGATGACAATCTTTCATAGACTATTTTGGGCTTACGTTCCATGCATACTGCGTTTAATTTTTGGCAAACCCAATTGTGCAAGTTGATGGAACTTGGTTATACGGAAAATATAAGGGGAACTCTATTGGTAGCAGTTGCACAGGATGGGAAACGACAATATCATTCAATTGCTTATGCTCTTTGTGGAAGGTGAGACAAAAGAGGCTTGGAGTTTCTCTTTTGAGAAATTTGAGATCACACGTCACTCCACAAGCCAACATTTGTTTGATTTCAGATAGACACGAATCTATCAAAAGTGCTTACATAATCTCAATAATGGTGGGCAACATCCTCCGTCAAAGCATGTGTTTTGCGTCCGACATATTGCACAAAATTTTGCAAGGGATTTAAGGATAATGCTTTGAAGAACAAGGTTATTTCTATGGGTAATACTTAATTCTTACTTCTTATCATTAATTTAAAATTAAATTATGAAGTTTTATAATTAGTGTAATAATGCATTGTCTGTTTGTTCAATACAGGTTACTCAATCAATGAGTCTACATATCGATACTACCGGCAGAGAAGTTGGCATCGTAAACCCAGAAGCTTTGAAATGGTTAGACAATATACCGCGACAAGATTGGATTCAAGCATTTGATGGAGGTAGTCGTTTGGTCAGATGACTCACCATACCTTGTGGAGTCATGAACGCAGTAAAAGAACCACACAACTTCCCATCACTGCTTTGGTCAATCAACATATTATAAAACAGGTACACTATTTTCCCACCATGGCAAAACAACACGCATCAAATTTTAGCTTCTGGTCAGATATACACAGAAAAATGCATGACTTTTATGAAATCGGAAATACGTAAATCAATAGTCCATAGAGTCGATTGTTTTGATCGATAGCAACACCTTTCATGGTCCACGAGACAGTAGTTCAAAAGAAGGGCGACCAATTGGTCATTTCAGTATAAATCTTCCCAACAAGTGGTTGCGATTGTGGAAAATATCAAGCTAAACATATGCCTTGTTCACATGTGATAGCAGCATGTTCTAGCATCAAATATGATTATGGAGCCTTATATCCGAGTGTACAAGGTGGACACAGTACTTAAAGTCTACAGTGAAAGCGTTTCAACCCGATACGCAAACGAAGGATATGTTGGCACAATATATAGTGTTAAGGTGTGTCACAATCACACTAATAGCGAAGAGTCAAGAAAGGTCGCACAAAGACAAGCGCATTAGAACAGAATATGGACACTACGGTAGAGTCCAAGAAGTGCGGATTAGTCGGGTACTGGTCATACTAAGAAACATTGTCCAAACGCTGCTGCCATCTGACTCAAAATTGATGTATTTTTTATTTCTTTATTAATGTAATTTTATATTTATTGTATTTAATATAATTTTCTTATTATTAATTATTTATATTTATTGTATTAATAGAATTTTCTTTTTATTATTATTATTGTTTTTTTATTATAATAATTATTAAAGTTATATAATAATATTTAATTATCTATTTTAATTATTTTATAACAATAATTTGTATTTTTTAATGTTATAATTAATTTAAAATATTAATAAATAATAATATAATATATCTAATAATAAATACAAAATTCAACAATAAAAGAATATATAATTTTAAAATAAAAGTATTTTTATTTTATTAAATAATAAAAGTATTTTATTTTTTAATAGAATTTATTATTTTATTATTATTATTAAAATTATTATTATTATTATTTTTTATTATTATACTAATTATTAATATACCCATTATTATTATTATATATAATAAATATATTATTTTATCCACCAAAAATTCAACAAAAAAAAAAAAAACTTCCCAAGTGGGAGGTCGCATCCCAGGATGCGACCATGTGTTGCAGTTAAAATTTTTGCGTTTCAAGAGGTCGCAGCCCCCAGGATGCGACTTGCCATCTGGGGCAAAAAAGTAGGAGCAGATTGGTATATTAATTTCAAAGTGGGGTAAGATTGGTATTAAAAAAAAAAAGGATAATCTATAAAAAACCCTCGGATGTTCTATTTTTAATGATAGCGTCGGATTAGAGTAGGCTTGGCCGACGCTAACTTAGCGTCGGATGGCTTTTGGCCGACGCTACGTGTTAGCTTCGACTGTTTTAGCCTAGAACCGACACCGACGCTAATCCGACGCTAATCTACTTTAGCATCGGCTTTTGATCTTTTAGCGTCGTTTTTTGACCGACGTTAAATTCAGTTTTTCTAGTAGTGATAAGGAACAAAGCAATGAAAATCATGGTTTTAAATATTTTCAACTCGATAACATACTCTAATCAGCAGCGTTATTGGATTAGCTTTAATTCAGAAGTACGACTAATCATAGTATGCTATGAAGGGAAGACAATATCAAAGAAGACCAAAAAAATATATTTAAGCCAAATTAATATTTTATTCCGGTGATTAATATCATATATTTCATTGCTGTCATTTTTAAAAATTGAACCGAATACGATGGTTCAATCAGTTGAATAGTAGCCAATATTGTTATAGTTTGATTATTTTAGTGATTCTATTGCAGATACATCTGATTCGAAAAATTTAAAGTAATTGACAATAACTTAAAATCTCAATGATTTGATATTCAGTTGAATTTTTAAAATAAAGTTAAATAAAATTGATTATACTTATTTATCAAGTTGGCGATCTTATCTATATTATTAATAACTCGAGAAACATTCTCTTTAACCCAAAATAAGAGACAGAAGGACAATTTGAGAATAGATGGATATTGTGTATGGTTACTCTTCTCTTATTAAATAGCATTTCGGTATAAAAAGGAAGCAAAAACAAAGTCTAATTATAGATTAGGCTTATATGACTTCATGGAAAATACAGAAGTCGACATTTTCCAAATTGAAAATTATTGGCACAACAATAGTGTGAATAAATGGAAAGTTAGATTATTTTATTTACACTTTAACCGAAATATGTTTGACCACTTTTACAACTTGAAAGTCACATGAAGAGACGTGAAAGAGACTTCATCAAGTAACATCAACAAAATCAAATAATTAAATCTTAATTCTGCTAGTTGGTTGATAAGATAAGAAACATCAAATAGTTAGTAATAAAAAAAGCTCTTGAATTTAAATCTAGACAACTATCATAACTACTAATTTATTAACATTAATCTTCAATTTTACTTCCATTTTCCATGTCTTTGAATATAGTCTTAATGAGAAAAGAAGTACATAAAATTGGAAATGAAAATCCATTAGGGTGGTAGACACTACATTGAAATTGATGTACGGACACGAACCATCTTCTAAGATTAAGCCTATAAAATAGAAGTCACAGAATGGTGAGATTGACACAACCAGATTCTCTCTCAGATTTATAGTTTTTCATTGATTGTTGAATTAATTGGTATACTTTCTATTTGATATTGATTTATATGGATTATTTAACATAAAAAATTATATTTTTATTTTAATAACATAATATAATATTTATTTTTAAAATTTCCTTTTTAACATTTTGGTACCCAATATAAAGGTAACCGTTGGTTGCAGCAAGTTATGGAATTACAGTAATCCAGATGCGTAAGAAAAAAAATTATATAAGTCAATAACTCCTAGTTTGAAATCAAATAAAACAGGAAAAAATACACATGGCATTTAAGGTTAGTTCTATTTTCACTTAAGTCCTTTTAAGTTCTCTCTCTCTCTCATTCTTTCTTTTTTTTTTTTTTTTTTTTTTTTCTGATTTGATCTTTTAAATTATACTCATTTATACTATTAGTCTTTAAAATATATTAATTACGCATGTAGTTCGTAAGTTTAAAAAGTTTCTTAAATACTGTCATGAAATGTTAAAATCTAATTGAAATATCGCAACAAGTTGATTTTCTAAACTACTTCGCACGTGAAGAAAGTCAAAGATATTGACTTTGTGGATAGCATTATTACTTTATTTTTAATGTTAATAACTGAACTTAATTGCAGAGAATCAAATAAATTTATACTACTTATAAGATTTGATGAGAATTTTCATAAACCGGAGTAGTGTGAGTGAGATATACTTATTATACAGTATTAGTGTAGAGTTTTAAAATTATTTCGAAATTTTAATTGAATTAGTTATCGTTAAATTGAAATAAAATCTTAATAGTGCAACAATGCAACTTAAAGCACCACTCAATATTTCAAACATATTAACTCTTAAATTTTTATCAAAACAGGAACTAGTTGTTAATCAAAAATTAACTTAATTTAAATTCAGGACTTCAAAATATATTGTTGCCAAATAAAGAACAACCATCACATCTGATTCTTCAACGGTTTAAGCATCCAATTATTTCATTGATAAAATCATCATAAATAGTATGCATATGCATCCAAGCCGGTGTAAGAACCACATGATAGGCCGGCATCTTAGTACATGGAACGTATTCATGTGAAAGCAAAAGAAGAGAAATCAAATTAGCAATACAAATTTAAAATTTTTACAGAAAATGTGAATCAACATAAAATTAAAGAAAAAAAAAAAAACTTTGACATATCTCATACTATAAAAAATGTTCCTACATCTCGAATTGGAGAAAAAGAAAATGATAATTCTGTTTCTTTGTTTGTTTGCTCTACAAAAGACTCAACTTAAATTATTTTTCTTAGTATTGTTCTGATTATATTATTGATATTGTCCACTACTCAGTATTCTTTTGTCAATAATATTATGAAATGATTAATTTTAATTAACAAAAGACAACATTTAATAAATAAAAGATGTACTAAACAAAAAGACATGAATTAAATATAATTTTATAGATAATGCCTTAAAATATTATATGTATAGGCGTTACTTAAATATTATTTTATAATTTTGATACATTCATACCAATTATTGTGATGCACTTTCTCATTTATAGGATTTACAGTTAACTCAATAATTCACATACATATGATATATTATATTTAGTAAATCATAGAAATACTTGAATATATAAAATTTTATATATTTAAATAAGTCAATAGCAAAAAAAAAAAAAAAAACAAAACTTGAAAGAGTTGGGGTAGCAAGCGACGTTTCGTCTTGGACGGCGAGGTTTGATGCCAGTTAATAGCAAGATAGAGAGCGGGTTGGTAACGTAAGTTAATAGAGATGGGCTCCACTCCCAAGTGGAATACACCAACATTTGTTTGGAATTATCTTATTAATACTATATTTATTATTATTAATATTAATAGGATTGTTATATTAAAAAAAAGATAGGGAGAAGATAATGGTATTATTGGGCTAGACCGCACGTGAAAGGAAATAAAAATGGATTTAGCTTATAATTCTAAAAATGATGAATGAAACAGTGCCGAAAAAGCAAAAGGAAAGCAGCAAGCACGACAAAACAGAGAAGAGAAAAGGGTTTGGTTCTGTGGTGGTAACAAGCGTGTAGCAAATTTGCTTCGTTTGATCTACACATTTAGTATGTTATTCCTACCACTGAGTTTGTTATTTTAAAATACAGTCTGAAGTTTTACCTTCTCTGAGAGTTACTTTGACATATCCACTTTAGTGGAAGGGTTGTTATTGTTGATTGATGTTCCCTATTCATTATTTAGGAAGACTCTGGTGTACCCATATACTTATCTACAGTGGAATTTCTTACTGGTATCTAGGTTCCCGATGGTTTTTATTCTCTTAATTTGAGGGAAGTTTTCCACGTTAAAAATTGTGTTTTCTCATATTTAATTTTCTGTCAATTATTTTTGCTCGGTAGAATTGTATTTCTTTTGGACATTTATACTGCACAAGTGGGGGAAAAATATTCCACATTATTGAGATCATTATCTCTAGTTTTCCCAATAAAGTAGTATCAGCAGCTCGGTTGATTTGATTTGTGCATTTAAATGGAGGAGGAAATAAAGTCAATGTGATTAAACTCAACTCTGTCTAATTACACACTTTGGAAGACTCTCATAGAAAATATGTTATCACAGTCAAAGATTTGTATGATCCTATTGAGGTAAGCACTGTAATAACCCGCAGATAGAATCTGACGCTGACTTGAAGAAGATGAATATGAAGACAGTGGCGTTGATCAGACAATGGTTGGATATGAGTGTATATCACATTGTTGATATTTGATAATAGATGCTTAACAAGATGTGAGAAAAAATTAAAATAGAGTGTGTAATGAACGTAAAGAATGTACAGAATACACGCATATTATTCTTAAGGCTGGAGAATATGATATAGCAAATATGGGAATTCTAATTGGCAGAGCATATGAGTATTTTTTAGAATACAGTGAATCAGAATTGACAACTACATAAGTAACCTAAATTAGATGACGAGTTGCAAGCGTTGTTATTGTTGAGTTCCTTGCCTGATGAATTGGGAAGTCCCTTGTTGTGACGTTGACCAGTTCAGCTCCAAGTGGAAAGTTGAAAATGTCAACAATTAATTCTTAATTGGTAGCATCAACCGGTAAACGATAGATGGCTGATAAGTGACATAATTCTTGAGACAAAACTTTCATAGATTTACCTTGGTACCCAACTGAGAAACAAAAACCAAATTCCAGAGTACATTGAATGTTGCGCCTAAGCCCCCTGCAGAAACCTTTGTTGATGGGGAGATCATACAGGTAGATGAATGAAGAATGTAACTCATGATCATGTACCTCACCATGATGAGCAGGTCCAATTGAGTTTAGTCACCCAGTCGAGTTTGAGTTGAGAAAATCTACTAGAGAATGTCAACCTTCTCAAAGATATCCTCCACAATGAGTATGTGATGATCATTGATAGTTGAGAGTCAGAGTACTATTAAGAAGCTATTACAAATGTTGATAAAGAAAAGTGGATAGAAAGTTGATTTGGTAAAGTGCCTAATAGCAGAAAAGCACTCTCAAGAACAAATGAGTTATACAAGATAAAGACATAAGAGAATAGTTCTCAACCAAGATACAAAGCAAGATTTGTTGTGAAAGTTTTAATAAGAGAAAATGTATTGACTTTGATGAGAATTTTTTCACCGTGGTGAAGATGTCCTCCGAGTTGTGCTTGGGGTAGCCAGCTAGTTTGAAACCTATAAGGTTGAACAACTTGATGTGACTACTTCCTTCATGGGTAATTGGAGAAGAGATCTATATGGAGAAACCATAGGGTTTCAAATTCAAAGGTAAAGAGCAGCTTGTGTTTGTAATTGAAGAATAGCTTGAATGGGCTCAAGCAAGCACCTCGACAATGGTACAAGAAATTTTTGATTCTTTCATGGAGAAACATGGGTACGGTAAACTACTTCTGACCATTAGTGTGTTTGTAAAGAAAATATCTGATGGTGATTGTATTATTCTCTTGTTGTTGTAGCATTATCTGATGGTGATTGTATTTAATCAGAGTGCAAGGTGTTTCTGAGCGGCATTTTTCGAAGTCTTTAAGGTCTAGGTTGGCTTCATCTTTTTGAGGTGATGTGGACAAGAGAGAAAAAGCCACTTTATGACATAGGACTGTCATACTCAATCCGAGGATCAGATCTGGCAGCAACATGTGATCTTCCATTTTGCTTGTTTCAAGTTGCCTTTTGCTAACTTGACTTCCTTATGAATTAAAACGTGCAAGCCCATTTAATGTTCAGATCTTGACCTTTGCACATGCTTGATAGGGTTGCTTTTTCACTTTTGCTAGCCTTTCCTTTTACATATTAGATCTAGCCATATTACCTTTTTCTTTTTGACCTTTTGACTCTTGCTTTGAATGCTTTGTTTATTCATGTTTGACATTGATATACAATTGAATAAACACAATTATCGTGTGAGAAATTACAGATTGTCCAGATCTGGAGATATTTCAAATTGCAGCAATTTACCATCCTCGCGTCATTTTGCAGCACAATTTCCCATCCTCACGAGGGTTTTCCATCCTCAGGCCAGAATCACTTTTTCCTTCTTTTGCCTTAATGATTAAATGAAGCCTATTAACTTAAACTGAATACACTCAATAGCACATGTTAGTCATTTAACCACAATCATAATCTCTTAAGTAATTTTGTTATCATTAAAATCATTTGAGAGATTTTGTCTCAACAATCTCCCCCTTTTGATGATGACAAAATTCTTTAGATTATGATTTAAAATAAGACAAAGATAAAATGTTTATGCTCCCCCTCAATTATATGTGAGATAATTTTTAAAACTAAAAATCATTACTCCCCTAAAGTGTATGCCAAAGTGTGAAAAACATGATTCTATCATACAAATGAACATCATGATAATTAGATAATGATTAAAGAGTGTTCAACAAAGCATAAACATGACATTGCGGTCATAAGCAACACAGCAATATCACAACAGTTTAAAACATCATGAACATAATCAGTAAACAGAAAACATAAACATAAAAACATTAATCATTCTATTTCTCCCCCTGAATTTGGCAGCAGCAAAAAAAATAATAACAGATTTTAATCTTGAGGAGGCTGGGTCCATCTGCATGAGGATGAAGGAGATGGAACATCACTGAGGTTGGCTGGGCGGTTAGCTCAGGAGGAATCATCTCCAGGAGCAATAGTAGGAACCAAGTGTTTGGTAACCCATTCAAGAATGAGCCCAAACTGAACCAAAGAGTTCTGAAAATGAGTGAAGCGCCTGAAGAATTTTCTTCTGGTCTTTCCTAATTAATTTTAGGAGTTTTTTCATCTGCTTCGTGTTTTCCCCAATCCTGTGCCTAGGAGCGAGCCTTTTAGGCGGTCATTGACACTGGAACTCTTATTCGAGAGCTCCAGCTTGTCTTGACTGTTTATGAGTTGGTGGCAGTGAAGAAGGAGTCAGGGGAACTAACACACCTGTAACTCAGGAGAGGTTAATGCAGTTTTTCAAAGTTGCACAGAGGAATTGTTGCGAAAAATCGGTGGAAGGGATTACTATCTTTCATCCACTGCACAGTGGGAGGAGAAAGCCATAGGCACATCCGTAGGAGTGGAGGGTAAATAAGAGCAGATCAAAAATAACTCCTCACCAATCTTCCATTGTTAGGAGAAATGCGATTTGAGCTCCGCAGCGGATAGGATCGGCTCTCACGAGAGTTGAGTCAGTTTTGTGGATGGTGTAGACTGAGTTGTTGTGGGGACAGGTGATGCCAGAGAAGGAGTAGGTTCAGGAGAGTTTACGCAGTGGAGAGTTGGTAGTGTGATGTGAGTATCCTCAAGTGGAGGATGGGGTGGTTCATCTTCAGAGTTTTGAGAAACAGAGGAAGGACGAGTTTTTCTTTTCTTTGAGATAGGACGATCATCAGTTTGAATCTTCATCTGTTTAATGTTCTTCATAGAAAAAGTATTGTTGAAGTAGATGGAATGTTCATCCTCAAGTGGGATTTTGAAGAATTTGAATATTTTTGTTAAAATCATTCCATAGGGAGCAGATCGTCCCAAAACAACAGCGTTCAGCATGAAGGTGAAGATGACATGACCCAAATGAAGAGGAGTACCAGTAATCACATGATGAATGATCATCAGATCCATTTCTGTGACTTTCTCAAAACTGCCAGCCCGGGGAGTTATGGAGTGGACACAGATGTTGTGAAGGATGCGACACAAGGGGACGAGGTTGGAGGCCACCAATGGTTTAGGAGGTTTGATGAGGGTGTTTTGAAGTACAGAGGTCCTAGTGATGACACACTGTGAGTACCATGTTTCAGATAGGCAGTGGGCTCCTTCATCACGTATGTCAAGTATTTGACATAAAGTGGTTGGATTAATTTCCATATGAACCCCTTTCAGTACCATACTGAAATTTGTCATTCCTTTAGATCCTTTTGAAGCGGCATAGAAGGCCCTTACTAGACGTGGGTACTGGGGTTCATTGATTTTGAAGAAAGAGGTCCAGCCAAGTTGTTCAAACATTTCTTCAATGTTGAATCCTCCTTGTTTAATATCAACAAGATCAATGATTTTTCCATTTACTACTGACTTGTTTTGCCATTTTGAAGTGTAGACCGATTCTACTTCGTCCGAGTCAAACAATGAAGTGTTGGCAGAAATTTTTGTGGATGATGAAGGGGGTCTTGATGAAAGTATTTTGGTCTTTTTGGGAGTTGGAGTTTTGGAAACTGATTTTGCAGGAGGAGGTTGTGGTGTTGGTTCAACAGGAGGAGTGGTCTCTGAATCATCAGAGTTGATGACATGAATTGTGTTGTCCTGAGG